>CAUYON010192254.1:0-44214 GCA_963573935.1 Arctocebus calabarensis
TTTTTTCTCCAAGATATCTTTCATGATTTTGCAGAGGTTTTCAAACTTTGTTTTTTTCTCTTCCTGTTTCTTTTTCTCCTCTTCATCTTCTGGAAGTTCCAAGCCCTCTTTGGTGACTGACACTAAAGTTTTCCCCTCAAAGTCTTTCAGCTGTTGGACACAGTACTCATCAATCAGCTCAATCATATATATCACTTCTAAGCCATGCTTCCAAAGATGGTCCATGAAGGCTGAGTTAGCTACCTGGTCCTTGGTCTCCACCTGTTATATAGTAGATATGTTTCTTGTTTTCCTTCATTCTGGTGCAGTAGTCCTTGAGAGAAACCATCTCATCACCTGAAGCAGAAGTGTAATATCGCAATAACTCTGAAAGCTTCTTCCAATTTTGAGACTCTTCATGTATTCCAAGCTTTATGTTTTTAGAGAACTGCTCATAAAACTTTTTGTAGTTATTCTTATCTTCTGCCAGTTCAGTAAAGAGCTCTAAGCACTTTTTGACCGAATTCTTTCTGATAACTTTCAAAATTTTGTTTTGCTGCAATATCTCACAGGAAATATTTAGAGGGAGATCCTCAGAGTCCACCACTCCTTTAATGAAATATTCAGGGATTAGCTCCTCACAGTTATCCATGATAAAAACTCTGTGGGCATACAACTTAATGTTGTTCTTTTTCTTTCTGTTTTCAAATAGGTCAAAAGGAGCACGTCTTGGGACAAAAAGCAGAGCTCTGAATTCCAACTGTCCTTCAAATGAAAAGTGCTTCACTTCCAAGTGATCTTCCCAGTCATCAAGCTCTTATAGAATTCTCCATACTCCTCATTAGTTATATCATCAGGATTTCTGGTCCAAATAGGTTTTGTTTTGTTGAGTTCTTCATGATCAATGTACTTTTCCTTAATCTTCTTCTTCTTCTTGTCACTATCTTTCTTCTCCTCTTCTTCTTCATCAAAAACAACATCTTCTATTTCAGGTTTGTCATTAGACTCCTTTTCTTCTTTTTCTTTCTCCTCCTCATCTTCCTTTTCTTCCGCTTCATCATCACTGAATTCTTTATCATGTTCCTTCTCCACAAACAGAGTAATGGGATAGCCAATGAACCGAGGATGTTTCTTCACAATCTCCTTTATTCTTCTTTCCTCCAAGTACTCAGTTTGGTCTTCTTTTAGATGGAGAATAACCTTTGTTCCGCGACCCATAGGTTCACCGGTGTCAGTCCTAACTGTGAATGATCCTCCTGCAGATGACTCCCAGGCATACTGCTCATCATCGTTATGTTTGGTGATCACAGTTACTTTCTCAGCAACCAAATATGCAGAATAAAAGCCAACACCAAACTGGCCAATCATAGATATATCTGCACCAGCCTGCAGAGCTTCCATAAACACTTTGGTTCCAGACTTGGCAATAGTACTAAGGTTATTGATCAAGTCAGCCTTGGTCATTCCAATGCCAGTATCCACAATAGTAAGGGTTTGATGTTGTTTGTTTGGTATGAGATTAATATGCAGCTCTTTCCCAGAGTCTAGTTTACTAGGATCTGTCAAACTTTCATATCTGATTTTGTCCAAAGCATCTGATGAGTTTGAAATGAGCTCTCTCAGAAAGATCTCTTTGTTGGAGTAGAAAGTATTGATGATCAATGACATCAACTGGGCAATTTCTGCCTGAAAGGCAAACATCTCAAGCTCCTCCTCCTCCATCGGTTGGTCTTGGGTCTGGGTCTCCTCAGGCATCTTGGCTAATGGACCGCATGGGCTCCTCAGTACAGCACTAGCAGCAGCAGGACTCTGAAGCAACTCTATGAATCTTTTTTGACGAGATGTTTGGTAAGGTCTTTGGTCCATTCTTTAATCAGTTTTTTCTTATTGTTGAGTTTTAGGAGTTCTTTGTATATATTGGATAAGAGTCCTTTATCAGATATGTCTTTTGTATATATCTTCTCCTAGTTTATGGTTTTTCCTTTTATTCTATTGGAAATGTCTTTTTCAGAGCCAAAATTTTTAATTTTAATGAAGTTCAACTTATCAATTCTTTCATGAATTGTGCTTCTGGAATAGTATCTAGTCTACAAAGTCATTGCCAAACCCAAAGACATTTAGATTTTCATCTATGTTATCTTCTAGGAGTTTGATAGTTTTGCATCTTACAATATGGATTTGTAATCAATTTTGAGTTAGTTTTTGGGAAGAGTCTGAGGTCTGTGCTTAAATTTATTTTTTTGCACGTGGATATTCATTTCTGCCAGCATTATTTGTGGGAAATACTCCTTTGTCAAAGGTCAGTTGGTTACATTTATGTGAATCTATTTTTTGGTTCTCTGTTCTTGTTTATTGACTTATCTGACTATCCTTTCACCAATATCACACTGTCTTGATTAATCTGAGTCTTTTTTAAAGTTTAATTTTATTTTTAATTGACATACAATAATTTCCTCTATGTATAAGGTACACTGTGATGTTTCAATACATGGGTAAGGATAATCAGGATCATTAACAGATCTATTACCTCAAACACTCATCATTTTCTTATGGGGAGAGCTCCATATCCTCTCTTCTAGTTATTTTGAAATATATAATATTGTTCACTATTGTCACCCTTCTATGCAATAGAACACCACAACTTATTCCCCATTTCTTATTATATTTTGTATCCATTGCTCAATCTCTTCCCCTCTCCCTGTCTCTCCCATACCCAGACTCTAATCGCCACTATTCTACTCTGTACGTCTATGAGATCAACTTTTTTTGGATTCCACAAATGAGAGATATCATGTGCCATTTGTCTTTCTGGGCCTGGCTCATATCACTTAATTAAAGTCCTCCAGCTTCATCTATACTGCTACAAATGACAAGATTGTATTCTTTTTTATGGCTGTACAGTGTCACGTTGAATGTGTAAGGTGTATGTGTATATATGTATATCACATTGTCTTTATCCATTCATCCGCTGATGGACACTTACATTGATTCCTTATCTTGGCTATTATGAATAGTACTGCTATATACATGGGAGTGTAGATATCTCTTTGACATGCTAATTTGCTTTCCTCTGGATAAATGCCCTGCAGTATTATTGCTGGATTATTTGTTCATTCTATTTTTAATTTGGAGAGGAATCTTCATACTGTTTTCCACAATAACTGTAACTATATAATTTTTTTATCAGAGTTTTATAGTTTTTCTTATACAGAGCTTGTACGTATTTTGTTAACTTATCCTACATACTTAATTTTGGGGAGTACTAATGAAAATAGTATTGTGTTTTTAACTTCAAATTCCACCTGTTCATTGCTGCTATATAGGAAAGTATTATAATTGACTTTTATGTATTAATCAGTGTTCTGCAACCTTGCTATAATCACTTATGAGTTCTAGGCCTTTTTCCTTTGTTAACCTTTGAAACTTTCCTGAGCCTCTATTTCCATTCTAATCACAGTAGTAGTAACACCTAAATGGTAGGATTCTAACTGTCAGGATATTATTGTGAAGATTAAAACAAGAGTTCAAGTACAGTATGATGCTGCTACAGAAGAGATGCTTCATGAAGGAGGCTATCATCGTGGCTTCAGTTTGCCAGCCTCACGTGGAAGAGAGAATGCCTGCTTCTCCCCAGGCACTCACAGGTCGCACCTGAGAAGCAGTTTCCTTGTTACCCATGGAAATGCTCCACGAAGCCTATCTGCCATGAAAGAATCCTTGGACTAAGTTTCTTCTTGAAAACAAATCTGAAACTTTATTTAGCCAACGTGATATTAATATGAAATATGACCATTAGTTGTGTAGAATTATTATGTTCTTTTCTAATGCTCCATAATCTTTTTCAAAAATAAACCAAACAGCAAAAAGTTGACTTGAATACATCCTAGTCATTCTTACTAGCAGGAGATGAATTACGGAGTGAGGTGAAATAGAGTATACGGAATAACTGTAACGTTTGTCTACTGTCTTCTGGAGGATGCACGTGTGTGTGTATACTCATCATATATATATAATGTAGGATGGAATTTGATTTATGTAGAGAAAAAAGGCTTCTTTCTTCCAATAAAGAATCCTTCGTTAATAAAAAAATCTCTCAGTTGCATGTTTTTACCTTTGGATTTTGAAATGTTAAGACCTTTGCTCTTTATTTTTTTTGGAGAGAAAGAAAATGCTTATAAGTTAAAATGTCAGAAGCCATTCTTTGTGCCTTCAAGCCCTGGGATCAAAAATACCAGGATGGGGAGATTAAGAATAAACAAGAGCAGAAGCCAAATGAGAGGTCCGGCAGAATCCTGAACAGGCGGTCTTGCTCTGTGAACAGTGCCCTTGGCCCTGGTTCGTTCCCACCTGCAGGAACTGCTCTGCCCTCCCTGAATCCTTCTGTTCCTGTGCTTTCGCTCACCAGCCCTGGCTACCAGCACTCCTCTTGCTTGCTCTTTCCCCACCCCACCCCCAACAACCGCTAGAACTCAGATTGCCTTGGCTCTGGCATCTGGCTTTGCTCTCACCTGTGTTCATCCAGGTTCACCTTGACCCCTTTTCCCTTCTCTCCCCCGTTCTGGGGCAGCTCTTGCTGGATGTGTGTGTGCTTAGCTGCTGACTCCTTCCCGGCTTCCCCCAACCACCCACTGCCAGTTCCAGAGCATGGACTAGAATAGAAAAAACAGGCAAACGATGATTAGTAATCTCCATTTGGGGGACAGGCATGAGCCTGTCTTAATGTATAAAAGAATCCTAGTTTTTAAAAAGTTTTTTTCTAACAAAAGCAAGGTACACAATGGCTGAATTCTATATAGTGTGACTTACGTCATACTTATTGGTGAGTGAATGAATAAAACTGTTGTATTTGGCCAGGATCCTCTGTTTGCTCATATTTAGGAACAAAAGAAAGATTCAGAAGATAATAGCTTTTGTCTTATAATTCAACCCAATTGATAGAATGTGATAATCAAGTCAATATGCATTATTGAAATACCCTTAAATTAATGGCTAAAATAATGTTTTAATATTTTAGCTGTTATTCATAGCCTAAGCCTTACCATCTATTTCAAAGTTAAATTTAAGGAACTCTGACTAATAATTATAAATGCTTTCAGAATATTTTAAAAAGATTTTTCCTTAAATATTTGGTTAGCTTTATCATCATTCCTATTATTTAGATAGTTCTTTTCTATTAATATTATATATTGGAGGGGACATGTTCATTTATGTATATAGCATCTCAGACATGTAAAAATAAAATCACTCCTGTATTACTAATGCTATAAACATTTTCATCTATCATAGGAGATATGCCAGCACACCCTGGCCTTTAGTCTAAGACTTTGTATCATAAAATATTGAGACACATCTTAGCTCCTTAAAATGGATAGTTTGCTTATTATGTAAAAAGCTTCTGCACAGCCAAGGACACAATCAAAAGAGCAAATAGCCCACGGAATGGGAGGAAATCTTCACCTGCTACGCATCTGATAAGGGACTGATTACCAGAATCCACAAAGAACTCAAGCAAATAAGCAAGAAACAACCAAATGACCCCATTAAAAAGTGGGCAAAAGACATAAACAGAAACTTCTCAAATGAAGATACACTAATGGCCAGCAAACTAATGAGAAAATGTTCAATGTCTCTCTAATCATTAAGGAAATGCAAATCAAAACCACAATAAGATATGTACTAACCCCAGTGAGAATGGCTCAAAGAAAAAAGTCCCCAAAGAACAGATACTGGTGCAGATGCAGAGAGAAAGGAACCCTTGTGCATGGTTGGTGGAACTGCAAACTAGTACAACCTCTATGGAAAGTTTATGCAGACTCCTCAAAGAACTTAAAGCAGACCTAGCCTTTGACCCAGCAATCCCTCTGCTAGGTAAATACCCCAAAGAAGAAAGGTCATTTTCTTAAAAGGACACCTGCACTCCAAAGTTTATAGTAGCACAATTCACAATGACAAAGACAGGGAACAACCAAGTGCCTGCCAGTCCACGAATGGATTAAAGACATGTGGTGCCATAGGTACTATGGAGTACAATTCAGCTATGAAAAGATGGTGAGCTAGTATCTTTGGTGATAACCTGGATGGCACGGGTTAGAAGAACGGTTTCTTCTTCTAAGTGAAACATCATAAGAATGGAGAAATAAAAAAAAAAAAAAATGGAGAAATAAACACATGAGCTCAATACCAAACTGGAACTAATCAATCAACACTAAAGTACACTGTGGAAATAAACCTCAATGAAAATCAAGCTGCAGGGAGGGGATGGGCAAATTCACACCTACGGGGTACAGTGCACACTGTCTGGGTAAAGGGCACACTTGTAACTTTGACTCAATGTGTAAAAAAACAAAGTATGTAAAAGTATGTATTCTGTGATACTCAGAAATAAAAAATTGCATAAATAATACATCATAATGGGATTAGTGATTCTTTACCTTGGGCTACTTTTTCTACCAACTAATTTTTAAATGTGAATAAGTGCATGTGGTTTTCTCTTCAAACAAAAATAAAACAGAACCTAGCAAATAATACCTAAAAATACTACAACATACACCCTCCCTATCAGTTTTCAGAACTTTTATCATTCATTGCTTTGTTCCACTGTTTATTCACCAAACATTTACTGAAAGCCTTCTGTGTGCCAGACACTACTGTATAAGGTGCTGAGAATACGGATAAATTGAGACATAATTATTCATTCAATGACTGCATCATTTACATGGAAGTTAAACAATCGCTTAAGCTTACAATACACTATGATATAGGTTAAAATACAGGCATTTTCAATTTCAGATTTAAAAGCCTTTCTTCTGTCCGTTAAGACTTACTGACAGCTACAGACAGAAGGTAAAGTTTAGGCCGTATTTAAAGAAGGAGCAGAGATACTTGAGCGTGAGGGATGTAGAAAGTACAGGAAGGAGCATCTGTATTTGAGGAAGTTGGAATCTCCTGAGCAGAGATGATAGATGTCAATGCTCGGGGTGCGTGGCGGCATGCAGCAGCCCAGGGTGGCTGAAGTGTGCGGAATTTATCAGAGATGGTCTGCAGATGAAATGGGAGGCAGGCAGAGGGAAATGGAGAATTCATTTCCAAGGCCCTGGGAGCTAACCTGGTCTGAGAAGAATAAAAATTATATTGCAGTTATTTGGTAAATTTCATGTGAAAGGCATGAAAAAGGCAAGCGGGTGGAGTACCATCTAGGAAGGAAATTTTCAAGATGGTTCGCACTTGGCACTCTTGGTGATAGAGGCAAACAACTCAACAAAGTGAGGAGTAAGAAAGAATGATGAAGGATAAAAAAAGATGAAAGAAACAATCCTACATGGTCCTCAAATGTGCTACATATTCTTCCTTCCCCCATACAAAAAAAACCCGTTCTAGCTTCCCTCCTGTTAGGCAGGGTGATATGAATCATTCAGGCCAATAAATTGTGAGTGAAAGTTTAATGTGTTACTTCTGGGCTGAGGCAGTGGAAAACCCCTCTGAGATGTTTCAGTGTTTCTCTTTCCCTCTCAGGGGAGGGAACGACAAAGCAGCCTCAGGTTGATACAGGGACCCATGAGATCATAGCTGCCTCATCCCATGAGCTACAACATCAAAGGCGTTGCCTCGGAGAGTTAACCAGATCCACAATGGATTTGGTGAGGGTAATAAATAAAAAATTTACTAAGCCATTGGATTTAGGGGATTTTTGTTACTGCAACACAGCATTACTTATCCTGACCAAAATAAATTTTTTTTTGAGACATGGCCTCACTCTGTGGCCCAGAGGTTGGCTTCAGAGGTCACAGCAACCACAAACTCCTAGGCTCAAGCAATTCTCTTGCTTCAATCCCCAGACTAGCTGGGACTATTGGTGCCTTCCACGTGCCAGCCTAGTTTTTCTATTTTTAAAGACAGGGTTCTGATCTTGCTCAGGCTGGTCTCAGACTCTTGAGCTCAGGCAATCCTCCTGCCTCAGCCTCCCAGAATTACAGGCATGAACCACCAGGCCTGGCCCCAAATAAAATTTAAAAGTCAACACTTAATGAGCTTATAACCAAAGGAGGCCAAAAAAGATGAATTTAAGGCCCTAAGTTAAGATGCTTAGAGAGATGTGGGACCACTTCTTTCTCTGAAATGTAGAAAAGGCAAAAGAGGGACAAAAATATAGAAAAAATTTGGAGATAACAAAGGGGAAGTTGAAGGAGTTTATTTGTGATGGCCACTGTATCCCAGTGATGTCAGAAATTCAGCCTTCTGCTGGTAAGTTGAGCGACAAGACAGAAGGAAGTAAAATTTTGGTGGCTGAAGGAGCATTTGCTGCAAAAAATGAGGAAGAGAGCCCGTTACAGAGAAGGCAAAGAGCTGCAGGGCAGGGGGACCTCCCTAGCGGGGCTGTGGCTCACGCATTTATGGCGGAGTCCGTCAACATCATTTTCTCATTTTCTATAGCAGCGATTGCTATCCTGAGAGAAAGAACAGGAGAAAAATAATTGTGCTCACAGTGGAGCTTGGAAAATAAGTTACAGGATGAAGAGGCAATCTCTAGATATTTAAGAAAATCTGAGAAAGTTTAGTTGACGCAATTGATAACCCAAAGGGTGTTCCATCCAACTAGGAAACAAGTGAAGCCAGAAGGAGGCTGAGGAAGCAAAAGATCCTACGTGGAACTGAAGTTTGAATGGCATTAAAGGGCAAGTTTAACAGGATTGTGGGTATACGAACGGTTAAAGACAGGTGATTATTCTTTTAAAGACAGTACATAACTCAGTGGTTAAGAGCAGGTGGTCTGAGGTTCAATAGCAGTTCTGCGCCTTACTGACTGGCTTCAGGCAAGTTTGTCACATTGTTTCCATATGTTTCATTCCCCTCATAGGAAATTTTATCCTCCAATAAAGGACTTCGTGATGACTGAATGAATTAAAACACGGAACACTCTTAGAATAGTGCCTGGCACAGTGTTCAAGTTTAAGTTATAATGACGGGATCCGGGCCGCCACGGAGATGGAGGGGTAGGTGTAAGGAAGATGAAGACGGTAGCCGGAGAAGTGAAGACTTTGTACGGAGGGGATTTGCTGGTCGTCCATGTGGATCCTACTTATCTTCAAGATGCTGAGGAGAACCGAGGGGAAGACTGCGAGCCAGAGCGACACTGTGGACACAGCGATCCCATAAAGTGTAGATGGACAAGGAGAGTGGGGTAACCACAGCGCAAGCTTCAAAGTTGATCATTCAGTGGCCCTTGAACGTTCTCTACCCACAGCTTGTCACTGAGACAGAGGGAGTGAGGGAATGAGCAGCTTCTCTTTTACAGAGTTTTCAGGAACTTCTTTTCTTAATCAAGGAAAAGCCATGCTTTAGTTGATGAAGAGAAGAAAGGCAAAGATACAATTATGCAAAATCCATGGACATATACCAATTCAGAACCCCACAGGCACTTGGAGTAAGATTTTTTTGTTTTCATATAAAAGCAGAGCCAGGAAGGACAGATGGGAGTAGAAAAAGGTAAACAAGTGTCCTGAAGGGGACTGGAAGAGCATGCACTCACAACCACAATTTCCACTTTACCTTGCAAACGCAAACAAGGTAATCTAATTGTACGTACCCTCATAGTAATCTGAAGTTAAAGAAAGAAAGAGTATGCACCTGAAGCTATCATTGTGGGGTAGGAGATGGGGAGTTAATGTGCTTTTGATTTTTGCTTACCCCGATTTCTCACATCAATTTTCTTTTCTACTTTGACCGCTGATAATATTTTTAGAGTGTGTGTATTCTTAGAGTTGGAATCATAGCTGACTGTGCAGCTCTTTCATTATATGAACAAAACATAGTACACGCATCACATTTAAGATTGTTGAAGGGTAAATCATTCCAGTGTTAATTAAAGTATTCTAATTCATACAAAATGATGTTCAGTAAGCAGCAGAGTAAGCTATTCATTTGGGGGGGAAAAGTAAGACCACTACTTCATATGATATATTGAAATAATGCTCTAGTTATAAAAGTAAAAAAATAAAATAACAGAATGTCAAAAACATGAAATTAAGCAGATCATATATATAACCTATATGCTGGGTATTCTTTTTAAAGAAAGTTAATAACCCGGAAATTATTAAGAAAATACATGATTGGTGGCACCCGTAGCTCAGTAGGTAGGACACTGGCCACATACACCGAGACTGGCAGGTTTGAACCCAGCCCAGGCCAGCTAAAAACACAACAATGACAACTGCAACGGAAAAAAAAAAATAGCTGGGCATTGTAGCAGGTGTCTGTAGTCCCAGTTACTTGGGAGGGTGAGGCAAGAGAATTGCTTAAGCCCAAGAGATTGAGGTTGCCGTGAGCTGTGCCTCCATGGCACTCTACCCAGGGTGACAGCTCGAGACTCTGTCTCAAAATAGAAAAAAGAAAATACATAACTGACCATATTCAAATGTGAAGCAGTTTTTGTTTTATTTTGGTTTGGTTTTTGAGACAGTCTCACTTGTCTCCTTTGGTAGAGTGCCATTGCATCACAGCAACCTCACAGCAACCTCAAACTCTTAGGCTTAAGCGATTCTCTTGCCTCAGCCTCCCGAGTAGCTGGAACTACAGGTGCCCGCCACAATACCCGCCTATTTTTAGAGATGAGGTCCCACTCTGGCTCAGGCTGATCTCCAACCTGTGAGCTCAGGGCAATCCACCCACCTCACCTCCCAGAGTGCTAGGATTACAGGCGTGAGCCACTGTGCCTGGCCCTTGACGCAGTTTTTTAATGGCAAAAATTACTTGTGCTGGTTAGGATACGTTCAGCCACAAGTACCAATAAATCTGACATACACGAGCCTAACAGGGGAACTTGGGAGCTCACCTGCTTGGAAGCCCAGAGGCAGGGTTGCCGTTAATGGTGCTTTGGGACACTTCATCCAATTCATTTCTCTGTGATTTTCTCATGATGCCCAATGTGCTAAATCAGCTTCCTCCGGAGGCTGGTATCAACACGGCTACAGCAGTTTATTTGGAAGTGGTACCTACCCTTGACAACAGCCAGGAGAAAATGAACCCATTTCCTTGAGGGGCCCAGTCAGGAGAGGAAAGCAGCTTTCCGCACCTCTTATTGGCCCCACCTGGTCACATTTCTGAATGCCCCAGGGAAGTGAAGGATTGGCTGAGGCTGAGGCTTGTGCATCAAAGGATTGCCACAAAATTTGTTTTTCTCAGTGTAAAGGATTTTGTGTAATTTTTGCTTTCTTCCTCATATCAAACTAAAGTTTTAGAAATAAAACATATTATCATAATCAGAAAAATGATAGAACTATTTTGATAATGGAACACAGTTATTTCGTAAGAATAGTCAGCAGGGGTGAACATGAACTTGTAAGTCTTTATTGTTTCATTTTCATCTAGGTCAGTGGTTCTCAACCTTCCTAATGCCGTGAACCTTTAATACAGTTCAAAGGGGTCGTGACCCACAGGTTGAGAACTGCTGATCTAGGACCTGGGCAGGAAGTCCTTTTTTTTTTTAAAGGTAATTTTTTTTAAATGGCTCCCAAAATATTATGTTTGGGAATAAATTTTCCCCCATGATTTGCATTGAGTTTAAGTATATTTATTAAATATTTTAATAATTCTAAAATACTGTTAAGTAAATAATCTGAGTTAAAGAAATAAGTTAAGTTAGATAAATATGTTTAAAAAATCATATTTAATTTTTTTTTTGAGACAGATCCTCAAGCTGTCACCCTGGGTAGAGTGCTGTGGCATCACAGCTCACAGCAACCTCCAATTCCTGGACTCAAGCGAGTCTCCTGCCTCCACCTCTCAAGTAGCTGGGACTACAGGTGCCTGCCACAACGCCCAGCCGTTTTTTGGTTGCAGCCGTTATTGTTGTTTGGCCTAGGCTGGATTTGAACCCGCCAGCTCGGGTGTCCGTGGCTGGAGCCTTAGCCTGTTGAGCCACAGGCACTGAGCCAAAAAAATCATATTTACTTAATCACACATAATAAAAACTATTTGTTAAGCACTTCAATTAACATTTATTTCTCATCAAATGTGTCTGCTCAGCAGGAACCATGAAATGATTGACAGAGAAGCTGGAATTACCTTTCTACCTTACCATTACACTTGTTTTATGCCCTTGAGACAATAGGTTACGCCACTGTCATCTGAGTGAAGGAAGCAGACTAGTTCCTCTTGACATGATGCACCCAAGGGTGACCGTGAACAAATTCCTGCAGAAGGCTGAGCTCCCAGCAGCGGGGTCAGGGGAGAAGTATGGGGTGTCCCCACATTCACTTTCAGAGTGTCATCTCATTTTCCCAACATTTCATCTTCGGATGCTGAGACCCAGGAAATGCCACCAGGTGCTACCCAGACTAGGGGTTATTATTAGTCCTGGGCTGGGGAAGGTAGAGAACATGAACTTGTGCTGAAGGGAGCGAAGGCCCACGGGAGAAAGAGGAGAGGCTTCATCTTGTCCTCCCGGGACGTCCGCTGGCCAACCCTCATGCCGTCAAGAAGATGCGAGGGAGCAGAGAGACAAAGTGCTGTGGGAGGAGTGTGGGGCGTTTACACGGAGAGCAGGAAAAGCCACGGAATTGGGTTACACAAACACGGAGGGAAGGTCAAAGGCAAAGGACCTGGAGTGAAAATCTTTGCAAAGTTTCAAAGAGTGGCTAACAAGAATAGAAGATTTCTTACAGTAATTTTCCAGGCATTGTAAATTTAAGTGAATTATTTAAACTCCTCTGAGCTTCGTTTTTTCTTATCTGTAAATGCAGTTACAAGGTTATGAGTAAACTGTATGTAAAACACTCACCCTGGTGCCTCGAACCCAGGAGGCAGAGATAAAGCCCACTCTTAATGTCACTTTGTTTCGGTTTCCATGTTACCAGAAAAACTGCTCTAGTGTTCAGAAAGAGGCAAAAACTAATAATCGCCTGCATGGCACGGGAGACATTCCAGCCCTGCCTCCTCCTTCACAAAGGGAAATGTATGACAGACGCATTGGTGGCAGCGTAAGTCAGGCATAACAAGGCAGTGCTCGGGAGAGTCATTACACCACATGACTGAGACGCTGTCCACCTTTGTGTCCAAGTTACGCAGCAAACGGGAAACCTGCTGAGCTATCCTCAACACGGGTTGAGTATAGTGTGAGTTGGAGGGCAGACCAAAGCAAATCAATTTATCTCCTTTAGACACTATGCCAACTCGATGTAATAGATCCCCGGGGCAAAATTAAATAAAAGATAGGTAAATGCATCAGTATTAACACAATCAAAGAACAACAACAACAAAAGCAATGTAGTGCATAGTGCCCCCAGTTGATATTTAGCTAGGATTTTAATTAAACTTCAAAACAAGATAATGTAAAATTAATATTAGAATTGTGTGTTCCAAGCAACAGCAAAATAATCCACAGGAGATATTCCTGCACTGTCTAGGACTTTGGAGTATCTGACTTCTAAGATCCTTTCAACTCTCAGTAAAAAGTGACATTATCATTCCTTTACACCAAAAGACACAATAAATGTTCTCTCTTTTAAAGTTGCCTTTTCTTCCACTTGACTTTTTCCTTTGGTTTCCCAGTGAAAAGCAATTGACACTAAAAGTCTTGGAATATGGTGTTTCATACTTTGCATAACAAACATCAGCTTTGCTCTTCAAGATAACTGAAGTTATTTGCAGTTTTACTGAGTTGTATAAGATTTTATAATTTGTTTATAAAAAATTGTTGGCGACTTTCATTCAGCTGTCTTTCTTGGTTTTAATTTTTTCATAATATGCACACGCACACATAAAATCCTTGCAAACACAGTCTGGAGGGAAGCAAGCAGGCCAGGCTTCCCATCTCACCTTCTTCTCCTTATGACAGTTTCCTCTCCGACCGTATCCTAACTCTAAAGGCAACAGAAATAAGCTATAGCTTTTCCCATGTGACTTCTTGAGAGAACTCCACAAACAACCTAAAATTCTCCTACCATTTTTAGGTTTCTGGAACTGGAGGATACCTGGATGAAAAAAATATATTGTCATAGAAGGAATGGAAGGGTGGTAATTACAGGACAGGACGTAGACTCTGATAGAGATGTGTGTGCAGAAGGTTTACTGGGGATGGTCTTGGGCTCAATACCTACAGGAGAAGGGAAGGAAGCAGGGGCAGGGTCGAGAGGAACAAGGGCTGTGGCACAGTTGCAAAGGAGAGTCCAGCCACCTGCTGGGAATATGTTAGGGCAAGGGGCCGCCCTTTATTCTGGATGTGGGATACCTAAGGGAAAAGGCTCAAAATGACTCCAGGAGGCCATGGGCAGCTCAGAGAAATTCCCAGAGAAGGCTGAAAGCTGGTATCAGTTCAGTAGGCAAAATGCCTGACTCCTGGGAGAGTAAGACCCTGGTGGTGCACTGTAGAAATCCTGGGGTGCTGCCTGTGGGTGGCGTCACTGACAAAGGAGAAACATTGGCCCCTCCCCCGCACTCACATTCCTATACCCTCTACCTTCCTGCCATTCCGTCAGCCACTGTGTGGGCAGAGGGATGAAACAGCAGAATGCAGAGAACAAGGGATCAATTCTCCACTTTTGAGTTTCAAAAACTTATGCCTCAGCAAAGACAAAATATTCTCGAAAAGCAGGAAGTGTAAGAAGAGAAAGTTTCTCAACCCTTCCCAGACTAGAGAAAGATTCCCTGGACTTTGGTGTTGAGAAAAGATGGAGAGAAAAATAAAGAAAACTCATGGGCCCATAGATTACTTGGGTAAAATGTGGTGAGCGGAGATTGTAAGGCTGAAAAAAACAAACAAAAAAACCCTATCCAGGGTGACAGCTTGAGGCTCTGTCTCAAAACAAAACAAAACAAAACCCATTGTCCCTACCCTAAAGGGATTTGTAGACTAGCAGGGAAGATACTTTCTTTTCTTTCTTTCTTTTTAGAAACCTTGTTGCCCTTGGTAGAGTGCTGTGGCGTCACAGCTCACAGCAACCTCCAGCTCTTGGGCTTAGGTGATTCTCTTGCTTCAGCCTCCCGAGTAGCAGGAACTACAGGCGCCCACCACAACACCCGGCTATTTTTGTTGTTGTTGTTGCAGTTTGGCCGGGGCGAGGTTCGAACCTGTCACCCTCGGTATATGGGGCCCCTGCAGTACTCACTGAGCCACAGCACTGCCTGAGGGGAAGATATTTTCAACAAACAAATGCCATGATGTGAATGGACAATCATGATGACATGTATAGGAAGGGGAGCCTAACCTGACCCAGGAAACCAGGACTGGCTCACTAACAAAGAGTTGGGTTTTGTTTGTTTGTTTTTTTGAGACAGAGTCTCACTATGTTGTCCTCTGTAGAGTACTGTACTGTCACAGCTCACAGCAACCTCATCAAACTCTTGGGCTTAAGCCATCCTCTTGCCTCAACCTCTCAAGTAGCTGGGACTGCAGGCGCCCACCACCACACCTGGCTATTTTTTTGTTACAGTTGTCGTCGTGTAGCTGGCTGGGGCTGGGTTGGAACCTGCCAGTCTCTGTGTATGTGGTCGGCGCCCTACCCACTGAGCCACGGGGGCTGCCAACAAAGAGATATTTAACTGGAAACCTGACGTGTATATTGTCTAAATAGAAAGAGAAAAAAGTGTTTCAGAGAAAGGAAAGACACAAGAAAGTGTGGAAGAAGAAAATGTGGTGTGTTTTAGAAGTTGAAAGAAGTCCCTGTGGATGACTGGCACGCAGAAAGGAAATGCTGGGAGAGGGAGGCAAGCTCATCATGCCACGATGGAGAAGGGACAGGGCAGAGGGTTCTCAGCAGGTGCGCTGAGAATGTATAACAACAGATGACTTGGAAAGACACTTGGGAGGCAGCACTGGTAAGACTTGGGGATTAATGGCTATGGGATAAGGAAGAGCATGTAGCAAATGGGGAAGATCTAGTAGGATTTCTGGGAAATATTGAGGATCCAGTTTAAGGTGGCACAGTAGTGCCAATTATCAATGTACATGGTATCTATGTATTTATACATGCCTATGACTCAGCTTATTTCTACCTGTGCTCTTTTCATTTCCATGGGGTTATTTTATGCATCTTCTTAGACATGGAGAGAAATAACTACCTCTACAAATTTACTTGGGGACCCCAACCAGTGATTTCCTGGGAATAAGAGAGCAGAAGGAAGATGAAGTTTGAGCCCAAAGACGTTTTTGTCTCTGGCCGCTCAAGGTTCTACATACTCTCTGTATGTAGCTCCAGCTACTGATTGATTCATTCAGACCCTTTCACGGAGTAGAGATTCTGTTGCAGAGTCCACAAAGGGCCTTGGGAAGGGCCCCAGTGAGCAGCAGTTAGAGGACACCAGCTCCACTGACAGCTCGGTGCCTTGGAACACGGGCCCTAACGGATCATTCCCAAACTGTATCCCCTTTATAGCATTGCAGGAGGGTCGAGATATGCTGCTCCCTGAATTATATGGGAAGCTGCCTGATATCCTTCCCTTCCACTTACATCTTTTGGGAGATCAGTGTTCTTCCAAACGCCAATCCTTCCGCTTCTGTAAATGCAATTCAATCCCGTATGCTCCGAGTCCCCAAGGAGCGCTCTTTCAAGGAGCTGTTTCTCTTCCCTCCCTTGGCCCATTAGTGATAGAGTCACCAGCTACCGTGGCCATCTTCTATTCTGCTCATCATGAGCATATCTGAACCAGGAAACACCCTTCATGCTTCTGTCTCCCGCCTTTTCCAGCAAGCCCATGGTGGCCCATGACCCTCCTTGCAGAATAAGCTCATGGGTTGGGACATGGCTTATTCTCCAACCTCTCCCTCCTGCGTTGGCTCCTCCTGTCCCCTTCTCCAGTCTTTCCTCCTCTTCTCCTGATTTCCCCCTGTTTCTCCCCTATTTCTCTTACCAGCGTAAGAAATTAAGGAAAGCACGGACATGAATTTGGAGCTGGGCAGGGGCTGAGGTCTCTCCAACTGTCACTGAAAGTACTTCAGGTCATAGACCACTGAGATATTAAAAATTCTCTTAGAATAACAAAATATTGCAATTAGCTTGCTCAGCCCTTTGTTAGGTGCCTGATTTTAGGTAAATTATCTTTCTAGACCTCAATTGCTTATATCTCTAAGAAATGAGTGTGTGATTAATTGAGAGGGGTGGGTGTACTAAGTCTACAAAGCTGAAGCTTCGAGGACCCTCATCGGGCCAGATCCTTTCCCAAGATCTTGTGAAATGCCATCATGATTTTGCATTATTTTTCTTGAAGATCTATCCTCTCTCATATCATACAAACTTCAAGCCCCACTGAACCGAGCTCTGCCTTTGAAGATAAGAGTTCTACGAGAATGAAGTAAACGATACACGTAAAGCATTTAGCACAAGCCCTGACAGCTCCTGCCACTACCATCGTCATTAACATTACCAACCTGTTCATCGGTAGAAAGGGTTGTAATGGGCTTACTCAAAATTTAAAAAATAAAACTTCAAAAAGTGTATGAATAAATGCAAAATACATATTTTTTCAGTTTTTATAAGGTTTTACAGTGGTAACAATATTTTTCAAACATTTTCAACTTTACTCCTTAATTATAAAAGTAGTGCATATTTCTTACAAAAATTCAAAAAATATTAATACCCTGAATTAAAAATAAAAATATTTATTTTTTTTCCTCTTCTTTTTTTCTCCTCTCCCTCTCAAACTCATTTCCCCCCTAGGATAACCATAAATTTAATGGTTTGATGTATATTCCTCCAGATCTTCATTTAAAAGTATCTTCAACACAACAGAAAAGTAATTTTTTGTTTTTTAAAGTCCTCTCTCATTTGAAAAGTGGTAAAGAAGATAAAAGTCAAAGAGGAAACTGAATGGAACACACACACACACGTGTACTTACGTGTATTTGTGTGTATAGATAATTAGATAGATAGACACGAGTTGACCTTTACAAGTTCATGAAAAAATGGAATTAAAAGACAAAAATAAAAACATAAATTTTATTTCTCAGCATAAGCTCAAGATACTTTTGTAAGAGATGATATCAGACATTTAGTCCCTCCCTAAAAAAAAAAAAAAAAAAATAAGACCTTGAGAATTTTTTTTTCTTTTGAGACAAAGTCTCAGGCTGTCACCCGCCCTCAGTAGAGTGCTGTGGAGTCACAGCTCACAGCAACCTTGAACTCTTGGGCTGAAGCAATTCTCTTGCCTAAGCCTCTAAGTCTCTGGTACTATAGGCACCCACCACAATGCCCAGCTATTTTTTGATTGCACTTGTCATTGTTGTTTAGCAGGCCTGGGTTGGGTTTGAACCTGCCATCTTTGGTGTATGTGGCTGGCGCCCTACTCACTGAGCTACGGGCGTGGAGCCAGGGTCTTGAGAATTTATCTATGTCAATGTGGTACTTTTATAAGTACTGAAGAAAAATAGGTATCCTTTAAAGAGCTTTTTTTTTTTCTTTTGAGACAGAGTCTCATCCTATCACCCTTAGTAGAGTGCTGTGGTGTCATAGCAACCTCTAACTTCTGGCCATAGGCAATTCTCTTGCCTCTGCCTCCCAAGTAGCTGGATTACAGGCACCTGCCACAATGCCTGGATATTTTTTGTTGAAGTTTGGCTGGAGCCGATTTCAAACCCACCACCCTCAGTATATGGGGCCAGTGCCCTACCTACTGAGCCACAGGTGCTGCCCCTTTAAAGAGCTTTTAAGATTAAGAAACTAAAATAAGTCCAAATCAGGAGTATAATTTCAATGATTTCCCATCAAAACTCTCAGGAAACTCCACTTGTTTAATGAGAGAAGTGAGTAGGAACAGTATCCTGCTGGAAAAGAACTCTCTGGTGAAGTTTTCCTGGGCATTTTTCCCTAAAACTTTGGCTAAATTTCTCAGAACATTCTCATAATAACCAGTTATTATTGTGGTTTGGTTCTATAGAAAGTCAACAAACAAAATGCCTTGAGCATCCCCCAAACCAGTCGCTGTGACCTTTGCTCTTGACCAGTCTGCTTTTACTGTGACCACGGTCCCCTCTTAGTAGCCATTGCTTTGATTGTGCTTGTCTTCAGGATGGTGCTGGGGAAGACACGTTTCGTCTCCTGCTAATGTTCTTCAAAGAAATGCCTCAGGATCTTGATCCCACTTGTTTAAAATTTCTTTTGAAAGCTCTACTCTTACAGCTGATCAGGGTGCAAAAGTTTTGGCATCCATCAAGTGGGAAGTTTGCTCAACTTTAATCTTTCAGTCGGAACTGTGTAAACTAAGCCAACGGAGACATCCATGGTGTTGGCCGCTGTTGTGCTGTTCATCGTCAGTTCTCTTTGTTAGGACATTAATGAGATTACTTTTTTCCTTGAAAATTTGCACGGAAGGTCTGCTGCTGTGGTCTTTATCTTCTCATCCCTTCTTGAAACAAGTTATCCATTTGTAAAGTCCTGATTTCTTTGGGCCATATTTTTCATGAAGCATCAGTGATTTCACCAGTCTTCTGCCCAAGCCTTACCATAAATTTTGCTGCCCGTTCTTGCTTCAACTTTAGCAGAATTCATGTTGCTCTGATGGGGGCTCTTTTCACCCTTGAAACTCATCTTTCTTAGTGCCTCAAAGTAGAACCTGTTCAGACGTGTTATGACAAGTTAGTATGAGTTTGTTTGGGTGCAAAAAACTTTGGAAATCCGTGCATCATTTATTTTTGTAACATACATTTTCCATAAAGTTTTTGGTGTTCCCTTATAGACAGATAGTAGTTTCCACAAATCAAGAAACTCAGAATTTGAGCAAACCAGGGCAGTCCTCTTAAAGACTTTTCAACTTATGAAAACACATTTACTAAGTGTTACTGGAGAGGGCTGCAGAGCAGTATGTGCATCAGTATAGGCTGAAGATCACTGTTCAGCCTATTCTGCAGAGGTCAGGCTATGAAAGGCAATCGAAAACCAACTCAAATAGAAGAAGCCACCTGCCTCTTTTCTCTTCCTGCTTAGATGTAAATATTATGTAAGTAACTGCTGTATTGAGGGGGAAAAAACACTAGTGTTGCCTCTGTATGCTTTTTTTTGTTTTAAATCCAAGAGTATACCAAATACAGAGGACAGCTAAGATGCTAACATTTAGAAAATTATTTGGAATACGTCCACATGTATTTTATACACAGTGTGAATTACAGGCATTGTAAAGACTTCCTAATAAATTTTAGATAATTTTTTTTACCATTCTAAATACTGTATCAGAATTATTTCCAGTGCTTGATGTGTTGTTCTGCTTGCAAATTATACATTCACTCTAGAAAGATGCAAATAGCTTACACCCTTCAAAACTTTATACGGTAAAGTCTCAAGAATTGACCACCTCCTTACATTGATCACTTCCTTAAGTTGACTTAATTTTCAGAGACCAGACATACACCACATGTACTTATCAGTACAGGGCCTAGTTCCTTATGCTGACCACCTCCATATGTTGACCAGTTTGTTCCAGTCCCTTGGGTGGTCAACTTATGGAGGTTCTACTATAATCAAAAGAAGAGATGGATAAGGAGAAAAAATTCCCACATTTTATAAAGAATCTTTGTGTCGTATTCTTCAAAAAAAATTACTATTTTCAGAAAAAACATAGGTGATTATTATTTGGGGCTAATGTTTAAGGACTTCTCATAAACATATTTTAAATGAACACCTGGTATGAACTATCTAGTTTAATTTACTAAGTATAATTTAAAATTAAAGAACAGCTACAGTTTATGTTGAAATTGTTAATATGATTTATGCAGAATTTTGCATATACCTATGTATGCATAAAATATAATGTAGTTGTAGCTTAATACAACAAATGAGAATAAGTTGTGCTACAATTACATATGCTTTCTGTAATTTATGAATTTGATCTGTTTATCAGTTTACCTACTTAAACTAAACCAGTTTAATTTAGATTATAAGGGAAATATATATCAGGTCAGTTAACAAAGAACCTCAATTTTAAAATATATGCCTGTAATACTGCATGATATGCTTTTATAAAAGAGTTAGTACAAATATGTAAGGGAAGCTCATGTATGAGTAACTAAAATTCCAGATCATCTTAAGACACAGATTTCTATGGTCAAATTGGGTGGGATTGGCCTATTTTCCCTTTGTCTGTATCGTAATACTAAGTCTGTTTTCTTTTGCACAGTTATATACTTAGTAAGTCACATACATAAACATACATATAAATTTTTTTTCCATATTTATTTCTGTTAGTTGGATTTGTACCCACAAACCTTAACTAAATTGGGACTTGCAAGTCCAGCCACTATCAGCATTTGATTGCAAGCAATGAAAATAAATTCAACCTAATTAAACAGAAAAGAAATTCGTTGGAAGGACAGGGATTTGTTCACAGAATCAAAGGGAACGCTGATGAGTAACCCCGGCGGGGCAGGTCCTGGAGTAGCTCTAGAGTTCCAGGTGGGAGGGATTAGTGAGAGTGCCCTCAGAAAGCTCACTGCAAAGAAGCTGCAACCACCGTTTTTTGTCTCAGAGTCACTCTGCTTAGGATTGAGGCTCCCAGGTGAGCGTTTAGCCAGATCCATAGGCCCCTTGGCTGTTAGGGTACGGGTATCGTCGCTGAAATTGCCTTGAAGAAGTTGGCAGTTGGGAAGACATAGATTCCCACAGGAAAAGTAAAGTGTGGTTACCAGAATAGAGAAGAGATTCTGGGGAGGCAAAAGCAGGACAAGGTCTTAGATTCTAAAGTGTAGGCCACTGTAACTTCCACAATACTTACTTGCAATCGCTACCTATGGCTTTAATCATAACTGTAGTAGCTAAACCATTTATGTGGGAGGATATTGTAACTAGCAAGTCTTTCCTTGAAAATAATGAACAAGAAAGATGAGGACATTCCTTATTTGCCCTATTTCTCTCCTCTGTCCACTCATCACGACTAAGCTTTCCATGGACCATGCAAACCTCACAGGGATAATCTCAGCACTTGTGTAAGTACAGGGTGGCCGTAAAGTTCATCTTAAGCTGCACACAAACGTCACGGCCACCCTGTATCACCTACGAGCCAGGGACCTACACTCTATTCCTAGTTGTCTCTCTAATATGCTAGGAAATACTAACTGAACCCTCTTCAGCATTTAGTTTCTTCATTTTTATTGTTATGATTTTTTTTTTGAGATATAATTTCACTCTTGTAACCCTGGGTAGAAGGCCCTGTTGTCATAGCTCACAGCAACCTCAAACTCCTGGGCCCAAGAGAGCCGCTTGCCTCAGCCTTCTGAAAGGCTGGGACTACAGGCACCTGCCACAACAGTCGTATATTGTTTAAGCAAGTGAGGTGATGCATATTTTAATCAGTTTGATTTAAGCATTCCACATTATATGTCAAATCTTCGCATTGTGCCCCATAAATGTATATAGTTATGATTTCAATTAAAAATTAAATTTTAAAAAATGGTAAAAAAGGAGAGAGTCCTGGGTCTTGCTCTTTCTCAGGCTGGTCTCAAACTCCTGAACTCAAGCGATCCACCTGCGTTGGCCTCCCAGAGAGCTAGGATTACAGGCGTGAGCCCCGTGCCTGGCCAATTTCTTCATTTTTAAAACAAAGCTGTTTGAGTACAATAAGTTCCAACTGTGGTATATCCGTTCTGCAGTTCGGTGACAGCAGGTAGACTTTTCTTCTATTGGTTTCTGCCCCTCTTTCCCAAGCTTAGGCCACTCTTCAGAGGAGCCACTGGCTCTGAGCTTAAAATTCCTGGAGGATGACTACTGACAAGAGAATATTCTGCCCTTTCAGAGGAATTAGGGTGAGTCTATTCATTTACTCTTTCACTCCTCACTCACTCAATCGTTCACCACATCTACCAAGAATTAGGGGAGACATTGAAAGTCACGACTCCAAGAGGCTCACAGATTCTGACTCACAGTAACTCCTAAGTGAGAAATTTTTGCAAATTGGCAAAAAACCTGAAGGAAGAAAAGAGTCATATACGGACCAACTCATTCCACCATGCTAACTATAGACATAGGGTACTTATAAGGACTGTGGGAGCAAGGAAAACAGCACACTTCCTCCCACGCGTGAGGATCAGGGGCCCAAGGACAGTTCTTGGGGGGCTTAAAAAACAAACAGGAGTTTGATGCAGTTATTCAACAGTTATTCTGTGTGCACCTTTGTGAAGACACCGTCAGGCCCTGGAGAATGGCCGTGGCAATGACAGCTAGACAGTCTTGGAGATGGGAGTGAGAGCAGAGGGAGGAAAGGAAAGATGTTTTCAATAGAAAAGTCAGGAAATGGCACACCTGTATTTATCACTTCACAAAAACAGAGTAATAATACTTGTGGCTAACATGCTGCGCTTCCTTTTGGTAACTGCTTTCTGTGTACCAATTTATTTTGGGGACAGGTACTGTTGCTATTCCTGTCTCACAGTTGAGAAAAGGGAAAGCGTTGAAGCAATCTGCCCAAGGTGATATAGTAAGAATGTAGCAAGTCTGTGATTTCAACCCAGACAAATGAGACTCCCGGGTCCGGGTGTTCAACTACCCCCACCTCTCTGCACATTTGTAATAGCTGAACAAACAATTACCCAATATAAATTTAGTACAGTTGATCTATTTTAGACCAATCCAAAACACTGAGCCAGTTTAAAAGAATAAATTAGTCCACATGACTATAAATAATCTTCTTAAAATTACACCATCATTTCCTTTTTACAGCTTCTCCCCCACACCCCCAGGATAAATTTCCTCCAAATTCAGCCTTTATGGAAAAAAAATCTTTGGCTCGATATTAACACTTGGATAGAACTGTGAAAAGTCTGCTCTGTTTGGATTTTCTTGGGTTAGAAAAAGAAAACTTCTTTTAAAAATTCAAAATGGTGGTTATTTTCTTTGTATGAAGAATAGTATTCTAATACTGACTCATAATAATTTCTAAGGAGATGCATGAGGGGACCTGTACTCTCCACTTGGGGGGTCCGGAAGGAATCTGCGGCCTCAAGGCCACGTGTGGCCTTCTAGGTCCTTAAATGTGGCCTTTTGACCAAATCTAAATTTTACAGAACAAATCCTTTTACTTTTATTAATATATTTTTATTTGTCTTTTATATTTGTCTTTATTTTTAAAATGAATGTATTTAAAATAACAAAGACTAAAATGAATTTCAATGCAATAATCCTCCAGACTGAACAGTACAGTTAGAACATTGGTAAGCCCTAAGGGCTACATTGACAGCTGCAGTGCTCTTGACTTTGATCTGATTCCCCCACCTGACTGGCGCCACTACCATAGGAGGCTGGATGGTGAGAGTTTACAGGAGTCAACTATGCCTACCTCTTACCAGCTTTTGACTACAGTGCTCTTTCACTTTGAAGTGGAATTTGTGAACAGTTGCACAGCTCAACAGTATTTTTAATTCTTTCTGCTTAACAGTCCATCAAGTCAAAGAAGACCAAAAGAATACAGAAGGAAGAAAACAGATCAATTGCAGTATTGTCTTGTTTCTGCTAAATATAAGGGGATTTGCTTGCTTGGTGATACCGCAACCTCAGCACTAAGGAAATACAATGTTCCTCAGTAACCTAATACTCGGAAGGACTGTAAGTATTTTAAATTGGAGAGAGAGGTGTGAAAGATCGTATTACAGAAATTAAAAGATGAAAAACAAAAGCAAAGACGAGTCTTTCAAGCAGCAAGAAGACCTAGAATAATGCCGACGAAGCAACTGATAAAGTAGCTATCAAGTGGTTGCCTCCTTCTTGTCTAGTTCTCATGCTGCCCCGCACAGTTGTGGGATGCTTGGGTACCAACAGTGTTTCAAAGTACAAACAACTGCCTCTTTCAAGGAGAACCCTGACTAATCAGCTGCAAGAATTAGCCTTCACCTTAACAGAACAACTTCATGCAACACTTCAAAAGGAAAATATATATTATTCAATCACTTTGGATGAATCAGCTGACACAAGTGACTTGGAGCAGGGTTTATTCTTCATTCCTGTCATAGCAGATTTTCTTTGCTGCGAAGACTTACTTGCCCTGGGCACGCCTGTAAATAGAACACGGGGAATAAATATCTTCATCAACTTTCAAGATAAATGTTGTGAAGTTGGATTTAATTTGGTATATTTAATGAGTATATATAAAGATGGTGCATCTTCCACCACAAGAAACCATGAAGGGTTTATTGCGCAGATAAAAAAAGTAGTAACTGATCCAAATGCTCTCATTTCTTTTCCTTGTCCTACAGCAGCAAAATCTCTGTGTTAAAGCTACTATTTTAAGTGACACTTTGCAACAAGTTATAAGTATTATTAGCTATATTTGTGCAAATGCAACACACATTGTCAATTTCATAATATGCTAAAGTTCAACAATGAGGTATTCAGTGTGGATTTGCCTTATCAATCATAAGTGTGTTGGCTGTTGTAGGGACAGGTGTTAGCCAAAAATCTTGTCTCTATAAGAACAGATAGTCAGATTCTATGAAGGACAAAATCAGCAATGTGAATCATTGAAAGATTTCTAGAGGAATGCAGCATTTCTGTGTGATAGCATGTTAAACCAAAACAACTGAATGTTACTTTGCAAGGTAAACCTAAGTCTACACATGATTTGTGGCAAAAAAAATAAATAAATAAAAATAAACATTTCAAAAAAAGCACTCTTTTCTCAAAACACTTTTTCAAAAGGAAATTTCAGATGAACATTTTCCCCAGTTAGCACGAGTCATTAATGAGTGGGATGATATAGCAAATCATTTCAAGGATATGCAGCTGTTATAGACCTTGTAATCGGAAAATACAAGGAAAGATTCCCTGATTTTAAAAATCATGACATCACCCGCAAATTAGCATTTCAGCCTCACTTAGCTGATATCACCAAGATACCTAAAGAATTACAGGTGGAAGTGATTCAGCTCTCAGTAGCTGGCATTTTAAAATCATTGTTTGATGCTAAGAAAGATCTGATTGAAATACAGAAAAGTGCAGTAGACACCCACGCCTTTAGCAAGGTGCTCTCTTGCTTTTCAACCAGTTGTTGCTATGAATCTGCCTTCTCCAACCTAGCCCAAATCAGGATGCCCATAAGGTCACAAATGACTGAAGCCCATGGAGGATCAGCAGGAACTGTGGACCTCCAGGCTGCAACCAAATATTTAAATTCTTCCCAAGAAAATGCAGACACAATAAAGTCATTAAAAAGTTAGTTAACTTTACAATTAACAAATAGTTTTCATATTTTGAAATTAAGTACATAGTAGTTAGATTTTTACAAAATAATGTACATTTTACATATCTCTAATTGAAGTGGCCTTATTTGATTACAACTAAATTAATGTGGCCTCCAACATGAAAAGGTTTCTCACCCCTGCTCTGGTTCTTAGGAAATAAGATCTTGTTAATTTGAAAATATCTCACAGAAAAATAAATAAATGTCCTCTCTTAGGACAATCTGGTCACATTTCCCCCTCAGATTTAAGGGTGATGCAGGACATTTGGCGCCCCAGCTAGCTCAGCGGAGCTGGCGGACCTGCTGCCTCCACCTTGGTGGTGTTGGTGCTGCGGCAGCCAGCTGAAGAACCAGCGGGCTGGATGATAGGCAAGGAGGGGGACCTCCAACCCCCACCAGAGGCTCCAATAGCCAAAAAGGCCGGACAACTGCCAAGGAGACCGGTGCCTTGGTGTCTCCTTCACTTTACATTTAGTACTAAATACTGAACCCCCAATTCCTATGCCTAGGTCAATTTCATGTGAATTTCCTAGGCCTCGATTCCATGAAGGGATTGGGTTCATTCATTGATACATTCATTCACCTTGCCCCAGTGGAAGGGACTAGGTTCATTCATTGATACATTCATTCACCTTGCCCCTGTGGAAGGAACTGTGTCCATTCATTGATACATTCATTCACCTTGCCCCAGTGGAAGGGACTGTGTCCATTCATTGATACATTCATTCACCTTGCCCCAGTGGAAGGGACTGTGTTCATTCATTGATATATTCATTCACCTTGCCCCACTTGGAAGGGACTGTGTCCATTCACTGATAGATTCATTCACCTTGCCCCAGGGAAGGAACTGTGTCCATTCATTGATACATTCATTCACCTTGCCCGGAGGAAGGGACTGTGTTCATTCATTTCCTGGCCAAGGAACCCATACACCTATATATACCCCCAAGACCAGGAGAGAAACGGAGAGGGTTTTTCTCTCCCCACTTGAGTTCTTTCTCTCTACCAGGAGCTTTAGTGTTTTGTTTTGTTTTTCTTTGGTATTCTTTTCTGAAAATAAATTCTGTCTTACCACTGATCTGTGGTCCTCGGATTTATTCTTCAAATCACAGAGACCAAGAACCTGAAATTCTGGTATCAAGGGGGCTATAGGATTATATCATTAAGTGTTATAAAACTTTTTGTTTGAGTACAAGATCTTTTATTTTATTAGTAACACTCATTTTTATGACAATGTATGTAAAAACATTATCTGGAGATAAATAGTCATGTACCTAGTTCTTTTATTTTAAAAAAAATGGTACCAAAGAATTTAAGGACTAAAATCATTAAAAAATTGAGGAGTGTGCACATGCCCAGTCTCACAGGGCCTTGAAAGTTTGAAAGACGAAGCAGAGATAACTTTCTGATGACCGTAGAATTATTTTCCAGGAAATAACGAACATCTAACGTCTGGACTTTTTCTTTCAGTGTTTATTCTAGACTCTCACAACTCATAGAAATATTTCCTCCCGCTGAACTTCCACGACACTCCCTCTTTCTTCCATGCGTGTGGCACTTGCCGTGGCCTAAGCAGGCAAAGGCGACTGACGGCGCGTAATTTTGATGACCCTTGGTGGAGCCGGTTCACCGTTCCCTGGTCACCGGCTCGTCTGGGTCAGGTGACAGGTGCAGTCTCTCTGGTCTCCGGCCTTCGCTCCTGCTGTTCCCTGGCCTGGAGCACGTCCACCCACTCATTCACCTTGTCAGATCGCAGCTCAGATGTTGGGGTTTTCAGGAAGCCCTTCCGCACCCCGCAGCCTGAGCACACGTAGCCAATCTTAGGGGCGCTCCCAGGCGACCTGCATTGCTGCGCATTCGCCTTCTCTGTCCGTTGACTTGTCTGTCCCCCTCCTCAATCCACCCTCTTATCACCTACCAAAGGACCCGGCACCTGCTAGGTGTGTAAATATGAATGAACTAACATACAGAGCCTTAGAATCCCACGACCTTTCTTTTGCCACCCATTTTTCGGGCCACAGTTTTGCAAAGACTCTCCTCAGTTTGAAACTTGGAGACAAAGTGTCCACGAGTTAATTATCCTGATCTTTATGATTTAGCCTTCGCTACCCTGAGCTAACGACTCTACCCTGACAAGATGATTCTTAATTTTAGTTCCAGGCTCCTTCCGTGGGCCCAACAGCCATACTCCAGTGCTCACCCCTCGTGAACCTGCTTTTAGATATTCAGCCTTTCCCATCTTGTAATCATTGGTTAATTAACGCGGGGGGCGCTAAGCCCACTGCTCTTCTTGGCGAGCCAGCCTCCCGGCGTGGGGAGGGTGTGATCACCAAGTCCTCGGTTCTCTCTTCCCACAACTTTTCTTTGGAACACAGCGCTCCTGGCTTGGTTCTCCTGCCTGACGCCTTGCGTTGGCCTGGACCCGGCGTCAGGTCTGTGCCCTGGTTCCTGGCTGGCAACTGAGATGTGCCCACACGCATCTGGTCCCAACCCAGCAGCTCAGCGCAGGCCGTGCACCCCCAGACTGGGGCTGCAGTGAGCGCTCTCACTTTCCCAGGCTGCTTCCTGTCACTTGTCCCACCTCCCCCGCCCCCAACTTCAAAGCAACTAGGAAGGGAAGACATACCTCATTTTCAAACCCTGTTCTATTTGCACACTGAATAACTTTGTTTCTCCTTATGTACTTTCTCGCGTTTACCAGTATGTTACAAATGTAAGTGTTCCCAACAATCGTTTTTTGGCGGTTCAATGGTATTTTTTAGATGCCTCAATCTCTGGGGGAAATGCTAATTATTTAAGAATTCCTTTCCTTTGCCTAACTGTCATGACATCACGTGAGGGGTGGCCAGCGTGGCAGTGAGGAAGGTCTCTGGATTCTGCTGGTGACCTCAGTGGCCTCTCGCTGGCCTCTGCAGTTGAGGGGATGGTCTGTACCCCGGAGGTGCTCCTGCCAGCTGCTGACAGTGCCATTTGCCCTGTGTGCCACCATGTGGCATCTCCACCAGACCATTGGCCTCCTTTATGGATCAGTTCCTTGGTCCTTTCTGGATTTCTGATTTCTCCAAGGCACCCAGGCACCTCTGCGGCCCTGCTGACCGCGCTTAGGCTGGGAGACCCCACAGAGCAGGCAACCCTCATCACCACAGGCCTTGCCGGGCCACTCACCTCATGTCTCCTCCCAGGGTCCCAAGAGGGGAGTAAAGCGAAAACCCTGTGCTTTCAGGGCTCCCCAACACGTGTAACGCGCACCCCTGCTGGCGGGCCCCTGTCCCCTCTCCTGTCTGTGCTGAAAGGCTCCCCAGGCCGAAAGAACTTGGCTGAGCGCTGCTTTCCCTTCTCCACCTTCTTCCCGCCGCCAAGGTTCGAGGCCTTCCCTTGGGTCTTATTCTGAGTTCACTCTCTCCCTGGCATTTGAAAACAACTATGAACAAAGTCAACATGAAGCTAAGAAAAATTTTAAAATTCTAGTTTTTTGACAAAGCCTAAATTTCAGAATTTATTTTTTTCTTCTGCAGGCGCAAAACGCCTTCTTTGAATGTTAAAAGCTGAACATTGAAACGCTCTTCATTCCCATCTTCCAGCTATAATACAATCCTCATGCCTTGGGCAGCATGTGTGAAGGTCACATACCAAGAACTGTAAAACAGAAAAGTCATTAATACATGCCCAAATACTCCCATTACAGTATTGATTTGGAAAAAACATTAACCACAGAAAAGTTTCACTAACTTGCACCAAATGGTAGAGTCGATCTAAATTAGCGAAATGTTTAACTTATTGACTATTACTAAAGAAAAATTGCATTAAAATTGGTAGAAGGAAAATCAAGTATAAAGCCTGGGTGACAGAGCAAGACCTATCTTTTTAAAAAAGGAACAAAAGAAGACATCAGATGGGAGCTAAGAGCATTTGTATATCTGAATAAAGTTTCGATGTTCGTGAATAATGTTAATAATATAGCAATATTGGTTTATTATTTACAACAACTGTGCCATATTTAGATGTTAAAATAGCATAGGGACACTGAGTGTGAATTCTCTTTTTGACCTTAGCATTTTTCTGTAAATCCAAAACAATTTTAAAATACAAAGTTTATTTTAGAAAAGAAACTACATGTGGATATTATATTGACAAGCACATTTCTTTCTTTCTTTTTTTTTTTTTAAAGACAGAGTTTCACTTTGTGGCACTCAGTAGAGTGCTGTCCTATCACAGCTCACAGCAACCTCCATCTCTTGGGCTTAGGCGATGCTCTTGCCTCAGGCTCCTGAAAAGCTGGGACTACAGGCACCTGCCATACGCCCGGCTATTCCCCCCCCCCCCATTGTTGAAGTTTGACGGGGCCGGGTTTGAAAGGGTCATCCTCGGGAGATGGGGCCGGCGCCCTACTCACTGAGCCACAGGTGCCACCCGATAAGCACATTTCTTGACCCAACTACTAATATGCAAGAAAGCACAAAGGACTGAAAAACACATTATTAGACCCCAGGACACTCTCAGTCAAATGTAGGCTGCAGGAAAGACCACAGGACAAATGACCCAGTTTCTTCAACAAATAAATTGCAAGAATGATAAAAGAAGAAGCTGAAGATTAAAATAGAATTAAGAGGCATATTAACCAATCCTAATGTGTGGACCTTATCTGTTTACTGATTGAAACAAAATTTGGTTACTGAAAAAGAATTATAAAAAACATTTGGGGATTTGAACACACACTGAATATTTGATGGTTCTAATGAATTACTGTTAATTTTATTTTGGGTGTGATAATGCTATTGTGGTTGACTGTTTAAAATCCTTATCTTTTAGAGACACATATTAAAGATTAAATAATAAGATATCTGTTATTTGCTCCAAAATAAAACGGGATAGAGGAGAGATGGGTGGGAGTCTCGAGGAAGCAAGACTGGTTGGAGTTGTTAATTGTTGAAACTGGGTTAGGTGTATAGGGATTCATTATACTACCCCATATGCTTACGCACATGTTTCAAATTTTCCATGATAAACAGTTAAATAACATAAATCTACAAAGCGAAAATAATGATCTAATAAGCTTTACTGTATAGTACTCTATTTCTAAATAGTAAAGTGTTTTCCGCCTACACATCACCAATTTTCAAAATAGCAGCTTGAAGATAGAAAGTGACATTTAAGCTGTGTCTACAGGAAGCCAAAACCTTACTGGCTGATTTGATTAATTCAGACAAAGAGCTAGTCAGTTTAGAAGAGAGAAAAAAAAATCAAACTGCTCATTTTTCTGAGTTTACTGAATAGTGTCTTGTATAGTAAAGTGCCCGTAGTAAGTGATTAGTATTTGTTGGTCAATAAATTACTAAATGTTTGTTCTTGCACCTTAATGAAGACACCCTTTGACTGTCAATGACAAATATAAGAGAACTCAGAGACAAAGGCAAAGTTCAGCATGGCTAGCTCGACGAGGCAAGACGTGGAAAAGGCGATGCTTATTTTCCAAATACTCGTATATAATGAGCGTCACTCCAAAGACATAAAAGCAAAGGATAAGTGTGCAGTCCCAGATCAGGAAACTACCACCGTCTGGGGTTTTGATAAAATTCTAATGAAAGGTATAACAATATGTGTTGGAGCTGAGCTGGTGTTTTAATGATTTATAGACGATCTTGTCTTCTAAAGCCTAAGGTAAGGACTCCAAAGTATACAACTTTAAAACTGACAAAGCACTTTTCACTGCTGGAGTGTATCATGTTACCTCGTTTTTGAATTAGATAAAAATAGGTAACATTATCTCTGTTTTTCAGGGAGTAATGGGCTCAGGGAGGCCTCCTAACATTGCCACTGCCAGAAGCCGAGGGGTGGGGACTGGAACCCAGGTGTGCTGGCGCCGAGTCCATGCACTTAGCTGTTTCTCCAGGGGAAATGTGTAATGGGACTGCTTCTCCTTGGGTTGTGCTGGGAAGAAAGTTGATGTAAGTATCTGCAGGAACACAAATAACCTTTCCTCTTGCCGATCTTTAGTATGTGTATTTAAATTGTGTCGGTAAACTGGTGCTTCCTTTTAATGACCGCATATTATTACGTAAATAGTCAATATTCTAGGCCAAGTAGGGCTCCGTTAGCATCACACCCAGTGTTCAGGGTTGTGTGGCTGAAACCCAGAAACTAGTCTCTGTGTGGATGCTAAACATTCCTCAACATTAAATCCTTTGATGTTGAAAAAAGAATATGCATGCACATACATTAAAATATTATAGAATAACTTTATCGTGTCGATTAATATAAAACTCATTATTCTGGTCCATTATTTGGCAGATGGCTTCACTCTTTCCTGGTGTGTTTCACCTGGAAGACTGCTACTCCTGCTCAGTAGTTTCACCCATTTATTTATCACAACTTCACTGCTCCTCGAATCCATTCTCCAGCCTATTTTATGTGCAAAGAAAATCATTCAAAATGGTGTATGGTACTGCTTCCCCCCTCCACTCGGTCAATGGCCATTTCCACCCAAACTATTTTAAACAGTGCTTTGGAATCAGTCCATCCATATAGATATAGAATATATGCATCTTTTTTTAACTTCCCCGAAATGACTCACTTTTGCCTTTGTTTCTAATTAAGGGCCCTCTTAGGGTTTCCTGGGTAGCCCTTTGGAGCTAGACAGACACTTGGTTTGCACAGTAGTCCCTCCAACTAATAGCAAAAGTACACACACACATCACAACAAAGGTTAATAGAATGCAGCTGGACAGTTCAGATATGTCCATATTTCAAAGACCTCAGGAGAACTTAACATTGCATGATCTCCATTTCAGCAATATAAGCAAACAAAATTGCCCACCAGCATGCCGGTAAAAAAGAAAGGCACGTCCAAGAGAGTTTCCCCTGATCTGCTGCTAACAGCTTGATCATGCTGGAGATGTGACCCATGGGGCTGCCAAAGCGCATTTTGCCATTTTACCTCATGCACAATCATCAAACTAAGAGAATCTGAAATGTCACTTCACAAACACACTTGAGGAAACTGAAAGAGAGAAAGTGGAAAAGATTCCTGGAGTCAGCGAAGTGGCAGTCTCCGCACGTGGGATCGCTTGGGAAACTCGGCCAAGGCCAAAGTCCAGGACTGGAGGCTGAAGAGGGAGTGTTCACACCAGGGGAATAAGGACGTTATCTGTAGATGTCATTGGGTGACCCATTTCCCAGCTCCGCCAAGAGTGTTCAGTTTGTACTGCTGCAGGTAGAAAGCACCAGTCCGCGCAGATGGGCTTAGTACCTTAGAATTCTGCGGCCACGAGTCCAGTAAGACCCCACCAGACGACGTCCGTGTGTCGGCAGGGCTGCGTTTCTTTGCTGGAGGCCAGCACAGGGGGTCTGGTCTCAGTGACACATCTCTCATCACATCTCTTTCTCTGACCGCAGCCAGGAAAGGGTTTCTGCTTTTAAGGACATGTGTGATCAGATCCGGCCCACCCATATATTCCAGAACAATTTCTCCCTCTCAAGGTCCATAGCCTTAATCATATTTAGAAAGGATCTTTGCCATGTAAGGAGCAGAGTCACATGTTCTGGGGATTAGGGTAGGAACTTCTGCTGGGACCAGTAATCTGCCTCCCACCCTAAATAAAGAGGAGAATGGGAGAGATTTGAGGTGCCAGCTCTTTTTGGCCTCCATCTTTCAACTTTTCCTTAGTCTTAACCCACTGACGGCATCTGGGCCCATGAAAACAAACCCCACAGTATTTTAACCCCAGGCTCTTATCATTGACTTTCAGCTGATCTGGCTTGGAAACCACGTCATCCATTATCCCCCCATTATTCTCAACAATAAAATCTCCAAGTCTGGAAAATTTGTAAGAAATAAGTCACTTTTTGTGTCAATTGAAAAAAAATAAGTGTTAATTCTTAGTAAAAATCCTACATCTACCATCAAGCATTCATAGGCTGGGGGGGTGGGGCCAATTTTTTTTTTTTCCAAAATTATATATACTCATTAGAACAGCACCGTGAAGTGGTCCAGCATATATTTAACAATGGCACCCAATCTTGATTCTTTAAATAAATAAAACTGTGACTGGATGAGTCCCTTCGAGCAGGACCTCCAGAGAATTCCCACCTTCCTTCTCCTTGTTGACCTCCATGGTCTCAGGAGGCCAGAAGATTATCTCCTCATGGTCTCAGGTCTAGATAAATAACTGATCCTTTGTTTATTAAAAGTTACAGTGTTCTATTTTTTAAGAAGAGTCCTAGTACATGTTTTGAAGTGAAGGATATGTATTTTTGCCACAATTTTATTGATGAATGGGGTAGATTTTTTTTCATTATTTTAACTGTAGACAAAATTGAATTTACCTCGAAGCTAATTAAACTTAAGCTTCAAAGCCCCTAATTTTTTATTAGTAGTAGTTGATCATGTTTTCCTAACAAGGACTGTCAAAAATTACATACACTGTATATGTGACTCCATAAAACCTGGGTCCACTTACCACTGGCTGAAGGAGTTTTCTACCTAAATGGCTGAAGTGTTTAATAATCATAATATTTTCTTTAAAAATGTACATTTGGTAAAAAAAAAACCAAAATAAAAATGTACATTTGGTCATATTATTTTGCTTTTTTCTATGTCTTAGGTGTGATAAACTTCTTTGTTCATAGTTCTTCACCTTTTTCCATCTTTGCCATATTTTCTTGTGGAGCAGTGAACTTCCTTGCCCCACTGACTTTGGAATTGCTTTGCCAATGAAATGTGAGTGGACAACAAGTATGCCATTTCCCAGAAGAAAACTGCAATGCCTGTGTGTGGTTTGGCTCTCTTCTCCACAACTTTTACCCTCTATAAATACCCGAATAGTGGCCCTGCTTCAATCTGGGTCCCAGAATCAGACACATAGAGCCCAGGCAAGCTGGACACAAGCCCTGTCCACCTAGAACCCTCCTGTAATGACAAGAAATAAACGCTGGTGGTTGCCCTGAGGTTTGACTATTATTTGTTTCTGCAGCAAAAGCCAGGGTGGTGGCCGTTCTGCCCCCGTTTTCATTTCACGGTAAGGTACCTGTCTGTCTATCACTTGTCTATCCACACTAGTATTTTCCTGGGATTGCATTATGTATATTACACTCTTTGAGTACCTTTAACTAGCACACCTATTGATGGTTGCCAAGGACTGGGTCATTCAATGCACACTTTCCCTTTCCTGCAGGCAGTCCTTTGTGAGGTTTTTTGTTCTTTTTTAAAGTAAATTGGCAGGTGTATAGTATACACGAGGAAGGAAGCTGACATCACTGGGGACTTCAGAACCCACGCCTGTCCTACACACTCATCTTTTTCTGAAAATGCAAAATCCATCTGTCTGTTTTCTTGAAGTTATTTTATAAAATAAGTGCGTTCTTTCCCTATCTAATTATTTTTAATTATGCCCCTATAGAATTAGTGCAAATTTCCCCTGCTTGTTTATTTGAAAGTACATTATGTGAAGTGAGTCTAGGTTCCCTGATGAACACTATTTACATTTTAAACATGGTCCTTTCTGCAGATTCTCTCCAATGTGGCCAAATTAATGTCATTTCAATTTCTACATTTCCACTAAATTTCCCCAATCACTGATAACAGATGCTATTTTTGTGTGTTGAGTTCATTACATGTATTATTTCTATAAGCACACAAGATTATTAAGAAATCTATCCCTTTCTTAAAAGGTACTCTGATTCTAAACTATCAACTTTTTTGACTATGTAACAGGTGCCACTCTTGAGACATCATAATGTACATACTGAAAACCCATCCTCTGTGGCACCAGCCTTCTTTGAAGAGCACCATGACTTTCTCTTATTTTACAATTGCTTTTAATTGCTTGACTGCATGTGCACCCTTGGTCCTGTTTCAAACTACTCCTCAATCTGAATTGTAAAAAACGCTTTATTTAACAGTATTTTTTTAGCAGTAACCAATTGTGGTTATGTAAAATCTTGATGCTATTTAAAACAACCTAAATTTAAGCAAAGGCAAAGAACAAAACAAGAGTTAATATTCAATAAATTAGGTTTAAAAATAATCCAGGATGTAGAGCATGTCAGAACATCTTTAGGCTTTTGTATTTTTATATTTTATTTTTGGTGTGGGTTCAAATGTATCCTTACTCTAAAATAAAAATGTCCAAAACAGGAGGAGAAGGATTTCAAATATTATGCCATAAATTATAGTAGATATGCAGCAAATGTTGAGAGGATGAATTGGACTAAGCTAAAGAGATATGTCCTTCTTGTCAGGGGATGAGAAAATGGGAAGATACACTTCTGGAACATGGCACACATGCTGAAATTTAGGTTAGGTTGATACCTATTTGGAATGAACTGTGAAAAAACCACATCTAATTGCTTGACTTTCTTGTTTCTTATATTAGATCAGTGGTTCTCAACCTTCCTAATGCTGCGGCCCTTTAACGGTTGCAACCCACAGGTTGAGAATCGCTGTATTAGATCAAATGCTCCTTTAGCAACGAGGACTTTTACTTCTTTAGGTTGAGACTAGTGAAATATACTTGGTTACCTCTGAACACTTTGCTGGAGGCTAATTGTGAGGAGAATGCTCTAGAAGTGACAGCACAAGATAGACCCCACTAACACTGGGCGTAGGACATCAGCGAACCTTGGAGTGAATCTTAGCTCTCACATGTACCAAGAAGCTCTGGCCAGGTACTTGTTCTTTCTAAATTTCAATTCCTTCACTTGTAAACAGGGTATAATGATGCCCCCATCATGAAATTCCTGGAGAATTTAATAAGATTCTGGAAGTAAAGCATAGTGGGCTGAAAAAAGGTAAGTACACATCAAGGGTCCTCAGACTTTTTAAACAGGGGTTCAGCTGACTGTCTCTCAGACTGTTTGAGGGCTGGACTATAGTTAAAAAAAAACTATGAACAAATTCCTATGCACATGGCACATATCTTATTTTGAAGTAAAAAAATAAAACGGGAACGAATACAAATACAATATTTAAAATGAAAATAAAGGTGCCCCCATCTGAAAAAAAAGACTTCTTAACTTCAGGAAAAAAAGGCCCCCCTTAACCACAAAAAAAGGCCCTACTAGCTGCAAAATAAAATAAAAATAGATCTCCTAACTTCAAATGAAAAGTAAATCCTAACTTGTTCTTACCTCGGTCCTTAGGCATCAGCAGGCTCTGCACAGGCAAGCTCGTGTCTCATCTGATCACAAGTCTCAGTCTCACCCGAGACTGAGAGGAGGAGTTGAGAGAGAAAAGAGAAAAGGAGGGAGTCGGAGAGTGCCGCGCACCAACCACACATGTGCACTGCTGCCCTGGACGGGTAGGCTGCTAATCAAGACAGGCAGCGGCAAAAACACCCATCAGGCAGGATAAATGTCCTCGGTGCCTCATGTGGCCCGCGTGTCCTAGTTTGAGGACCCCTGGTCCACATCCTAATAGAGCCTATGAATGTTACCTTATTTGAAATAAGGACCTTTTGCAAATTTAAGTTAAAGATCATGAAATAAAGAGATCATTCTGGATTTCCCAAGTGGGCCCTAAATCCAATGAAGATGCTCTTATAAGAACGAGGCAGAGAGATAGAAGGTCATGTGACCATGGAGGCAGAGACTGGAAGGAAGTGGCCATAGTTAAGAAATTTCAACAGCCATCAGATGCTGGAAGAGGCTGGGTGGTGCCTGTGGCTCAACAGAGTAGGGCGCTGGTCCCATATACCAAAGGCAGCGGGTTCAAACCCAGCCCCGGCCAAAAAAAAAAAAAGATGCTGGAAGAGGCAGGGAATGGATTTATTTCAGAGACTTGGAAGGAAGTGCAGCTCTGCTAGCTCCTTGATTTTGAACTTCCAGACTCTGGAATTGTGGTAGAATATGTTTCTGTTGTTTTAAGTCACAGCTTGTGATAATTTGTTACAGTGTCTGTAGGAAACTAATAGATAAAGTTTGTGGCACATAATAAATGTTTAATAAACGTAATTTTTCTCCTCTTATTTTCAACTTGTCATCAATGGGGTATACATTTTTAAAAGGTGTACAACAGCTAAAGTTCTACATTTAGAGACGTTGAAGTTATTCATTCCCTACATTTCTGTGGTCCCTAATGATTAAAGGAATGCCACACTTTGAGGCAGCTTTGGGGTCTGGATTCATCAACACAAAATTATCCCACTATGTGTCAACAGGAGAGATACTGACATTAGGGGGCTGGAAAATTATTTTGGACAATACTCACAAGCAATGCAATGTCTCTGGCATCTCTTGTCCCCACCTACTGAATGTTTTGTTAATCGTTGTGACAGATTTCTCCCTATCTAATTGCCCCTCCAGCTATGATTCCAGCCTCACTGAGATTGCAGTTTAGCTTTGTTAAATCAAATATAGCCAGTCCCTTCAGGTTTGTTCTATATCTCCTTAGAATGCTGGCTCTCAGCCTCACCCTCTGTTCCCCAAATCTTTGTTTAAGATTAGCCCCTTGGTTGCTTCCTATTCACCCCTCCCATCTACCCCTTTGTATTGGTTGCTTAACACTCCAACAAGAAAGAGAGCAGGATCTGGAAAGGAATGTACATGTCAATAAAAGAGCTCAACATTACTTACAAAAAGTGTAATTGATATTCACATATCTAAATCTACATACATGGTGTATTTCATGCCATCTAAAAATATAATTTGTATTATAAATTCTCAAAAGATGACATCACATATTCAAATAGCGCATGTTCAATTAATACTTTAAAATTATTTTTTCCCAAATGAAAAAAATGTATCAAAAATTTTAAAATATGTGTAAACTTTGACACAGTGGTGCCATTTCTAGGAATCTATCATAAGGAAAAAGAACTTTTATATGAAAGAGAACTAGACACAAATATAGCATTGAAATATTGCTCATCATATCACAAATTAAAATAACCTACATGTTCCACAATAGAGGAATGAAGAATAGCCATATAAATTATAACACATCTAGATGACAGAATCATTTACAAAAATTAAAGATGTGTTCAAAAAATATTTTTTTAATAGTGTGGAAAATGCTTTTGAGAGGAAAAAGGAGGATATAAAATTTATTCTATTTGAAAGTTCTTTATTATAACCAAATTTAAAAAAATGTAGATTATGTGTTTTCAGATGACCTTGTCTTATCTGTTGAAAATCCTAATGATTCTAAAAAAAAAAAAAAAACTATGAGAGCTAATGAACAAATTCAGCAAAGCTTCAGAATACAAAATCAACACTCAAAAAAATCAGTGGTATTTTTGTACACTAATAAAACAACCTGAAGAAGAAACTAAGAATATGATTCCATTTTCAATAGCATTGAAAATAATAAAATACTTAGTAATAAATTTAAGCACAGAGGCACACTTGTACTGAAAACTGCAAAACATTACTGAAAGAAATTAAGGAAGACAGAAATAAATGGAAAGACATCCCATGTTCATGGGTCGAAAGACTTAACATTAAAATGCCAACACTACCTAACACAATGCCATAACCTATTGAAATCCCCATGGTATTTTTCTCAGAAAGAGAAAATTCCATCCTAAAATTTTTATAGGATCTCTAAGGAAACTAAATAACAAAAAAAATCTTTAAAAAGAACAAGGGTGATAGTCTCATACTTCCTGATTTCAAAACATGTTACCAAAGCTACACTAATCAAAACAGTACAGTATTACATAAAGATAGACATATGGACCAATGGTATAGAATAAAGATGTCAAAAATAAACCTTCACATATGTGGTTAAATAGTCTTTGACAAGGGTTCCAAGAATGCTTTTTGGGAAGAAGTCAGTCTCTTCAATAAATTGTGCTAAGAAAAGTAGATATCCATATGCAAATGAATCATGCTATTTTCTTATCTTGCACTATATATGAAAAGTAAGTCAAAATGTTGTAAAGACCTAAACGTAATAACCAAAACTATAAAACTCCTAGAAGAAAACATAAGAGAAAATCATCATGATACAAGATTTATTAGTAATTTTTTGGCTATGACACCAAAGCACAGGCAAAAAAACACAAATACACAAGTGGGACTACGTAAAATTTACCTCTGGGCATCAAAAAACAATCAACAGAGTGAAAAAGTGAATGGGAGAAAATATTTGCAAATCAGATATCTGATAAGATCTTAACAACCAGGATACATAAAGAATTATTAAAACCCAACAACCAAAATGGACAAAGGACTTGAATAGGGATTTCCCCCAAAATAATATGCAAAGCACCAACATACATATGAAATGATGCTCAACTTTATTAATCATTAGAGAAATACAAATCAAAACAAGATACCACCTTAGATCCATTAGGATCTACTACTACTATCATAAAATAAGAAAGGCCAGGCACAGTGGCTCATGCTTGTAATCCCAGCACTTTGGAATGCTGAGGCAAGAAGATCGCTTTGAGGTCTGGAGTTTGAGGCCAGTTTGGGCAGCAATGCAAGACCCTGTCTCTACAAAAAATAATTAAAATGTTAGTCAGATGTGGTCTCGTGCACCTATAGTCCTAGCTACTTGGGAGGCTGAAGCAGGAGGATTGCTTGAGCTCAGGAGTTCAAGTTTACAGTGAGCTATGATCATGCAACTGTGCCCTAGCCTAGGAGACAGAGCAAGACCCCATATCAAAACAAAAACAAAACAAAAACAAAAACAAAGACCAGAAAACAAGGGTTGGCGAGTAAGGTACAACCACTATGAAAAACGGTACAGTTGATCCTCAGCAAATCACAATGGAACTATAGTATGATCCAGAAATCTCGCTTCTGTCTATATATCTGTATGGGATATTTGCACACACATGTTCATAACAGCATTATTCACAAAAACCAAAAAGTGGGAACAACTCAAATATCCATCAGCGGGTGAATGGATAAGCAAAATATTGTACAGTCCTGCCCTTTTCTTTGTGATTTCACCTTCTGCGGTTTCAGTTACTAGCAGGTGAGAGAGCTGCAGAGGAAAGTTGAAAGCTGCAGCAAAGGTGAAGGTCAAGCCGCAAGTGCTGATGTGGAAGTTGCAGCAAGTTGTTCAGAAGATCCAGCTAAGGTCATTGATGATGGTGGCCACACAAGGTGATTACACAGCAATAGATTTTCAATGTAGAAAAAATAGCCCCACATTGGAAGAAAATCTAGGAATTGCATAGCTCAAGAGAAGTCAATATTTTGCTTCAAAGCTTCGAAAAACAGCCTGACTCTTTTGGGGGGCCAATGCTTATTTACCATCCTAAAAATTGTTGGTCCCTTAAACATTATGCTAAATGTACTCTGCCTGTCCTCTTATTGATGGAAAAATAAAGCCTGGATCACAGCACGTCTGTTTATAGCATGATTTACTGAATATTTTAAGGTCATCATTAAGATCTATTGCTCAGAAAACAAGATTTATTTCAAATTATTACTGCTCAATGATAGTGCACCTGGTCACCCAGGGCTCTGATGGAGATAAACAAAGATTTTAATTTTGTTTCCATGCTGTTAACACAATATCCATTCTGCAGCCCATGGATCAAGGAGTCGTTTTGACTTTAAGGTTCTATTCTTTAAGAAAGATGTACATTCTCATGTCTATGGCTGCCATAGAAAGCATTTCCTCAGATCTGTGCAAAGCACATTGAAGTCTTATGGAAAGGATTCACCATTCTAGATGCATTAAGATTTCAAACATTAGCAGGAGTTTGGAAGAAGGTTGATTTCAACCCTTATGGGTGACTTTGAGGGGTTCAAGACTATTGTGGGCAAAATGCTGTCAAATAGCATCTCATCCTACAGAGAAATCTTTTTGAAGGAGTCGATCAATATGGCAAAATTTTGTCTTATTTTGAGAAATTGCCATAGCCGCCTCACCTTTTAGCAACCACTACCTTGATTAGTTAGCAGCTATCAACACTGAGGCAAGACCCTCCACCTGCAAAAAGAGTACAGTTTACTCAAGGCTCAAATGGTTGTTAGCATATTTTAGTAATAGAGTTTTTTTTTTTTTTTTTTTTTGAGACAGAGCCACAAGCTATCGCCCTGGGTAGAGTTCTGTGGCGTCACAGCTCACAGCAACCTCCAACTCCTGGGCTTAAGCCTCAGGCCTTCTCTTGCTTCAGCCTCCCAAATAGCAGGGAATACAGGAACCCGCCACAATGCCTGGTTTACCTTCTTTTTGTTGTAATTATCATTGTTGTTTGGTAGGCTCAGGCTGTATTCGAACCTGCCAGCTCTGGTATATGTGGCTGGTGCCTTAGCTGCTTGAGCTACAGGCACAGAGTCAGCGTATTTCTTTACCTAAGATAAGTACATGGACCAGGCATAATGGCTCACACCTGCAATGCTAGCACTTTGGGAGGCAGAGTGTTTGGGACCAGCCTGAGCAAGAGCAAGATCCCATTTCTACCAAAAAACAGAAAAATTAGTCAGGCGTGGCGGACACACCTGTAGTAGTAGCTACTCAGGAGGATTGAACCCAGGAGTTGGAGATTGCTGTGAGTTATGATAATGTCGCTGTCCTATAGCTCTGGCTATAGAGCAAGGTCCTATCTAGAAAAAAAAGATATATACCTTGTTGTTTCTAGACGTAATGCTATTGCACACTTAATACAGTATAGTGCAAACATAACTTATATCTGCATTGAGAAACCAAAACATTTGGGTGGCTTGCTATATTGCAATATTCATTTATAAGCTTGCATGATGTAAACTTGCATGAAGTAGCACAGTGATTACAGTGCCAGCCACATTCACCGAGGCTGGTGGGTTCAAATCTAGCCCGGGGCCAGCTAGAACAACAATAACAACTGCAACAAAAAAAATAGCCGGGTGTTGCAGCAGGTGCCTGTAGTCCCAGCTACTAGAAGGCTGAGGCAAGAGAATCACTTAAGCCCAAGAGTTTGAGGTTGCTATGAGCTTATGGAGAGCAAGATAGTAAGACTCTACCTCAAAAAAAAAATTGTGCAACAATCACTACAATCTAATTTTTCATAACCTGAAAGAGAAATCTTATGCCTCTTAGTTGTCATTCCCCATTCTCCTACATCTCAGTTCTAGGTAATCACCAATTCATTTTCCCTCTCTACAGACTTGCATGTGATGGACATTTTATACATAAATGGAATCATCTAATATGGTCTTCGTGACCACCTTCTTTCACCAAGGATAATGTATTTTGAGGTGCGTCTATGTTATAATGTGTGTCAGTTCTTCATTTCTTAGTCTGAAATAGTGTTCTATTGCGTATATGCTGTGGGTTGAATGTCCCTCGACAAACACATGTTGAAACTTCATCCCCAGAAAGACAGCATCAAGAAGTGGAGTCTAGAAGGAACTGGGTCATCGGGGTTCCACCTTCATTAAGAGATGAATGCAGCTCCCTTGGGATTGGATTAGTGTCTCAGGAGTAAGCTCTTGATAAAATGGATGAGTTTGGTTTGATTTTTTTCTCTCTTTTGCACTCGCTTCTACCTTCTGCCAGAGGAAGGCCCTTATGGTCTTGGACTTCCCAGCCTCTAGAACCATGAGCCAAATAAATTTCTTTTATTTATAAATTACCCAGTGTGTGGTGTTTGTTATAGCAGCAGAAAACAGACTGAGATGGTGGATATGCCACATTCTATTTATCCATTCATCAGGTGATAAGTGTTTGGGTTGTTTCCACTTTTGGGCTAGATTATTAAACTGTTGATAAGTTTTTCTACATGAAGCCTATTTCTTTTTTTTTTTTTTAATAATTGTATTGAATCATAATTGTGTACATTGGTGCAATCATAGGGCACAATGTGCTTCATATACATTCAGAAATATTTTTATCGTACTGTTACAGATAGCCTTCATGGCAATTTCTTGATCACTATATAAAGACATTGATACTCTACCTTTAATAAGTTTCACCAGTACCCTGCTAAGATACACCGTACGTGTGTTCCCACTAATTGCCCTCCCTCCACCCAGCCTCTCCCCTCCCCTCCCCTCCCCTCCCTTTCCCCTTTCCCTGTATTCTTGTGCTATAGTTGGTTTTAGCCTTCATATGAAAGCTATAAATTAGATTCATATTAGGGCTGAGTACATTGGATACTTTTTCTTCCATTCTTGAGATACTTTGCTAAGAAGAATATGTTCCAGCTCCATCCA
>CAUYON010192258.1:0-18352 GCA_963573935.1 Arctocebus calabarensis
ATTATGTAACTCTGAGAAAAGAAATAGCTGAAGATGTCAACAAATGGAAAAACTACCTTGCTCATGGCTAGAAAGAATCAACATTGTTAAAATGTCCATATTACTCAAAGCAATTTACAAATTTAATGCAATCCCTATCAAAGCACCGCCATCATACTTTAAAGATCTGGAAAAAATTGTACTTCATTTTATTTGGAACCAGAAAAAACCTCAAATAGCCAAAACATTGCTCAGAAATAAAAACAAATCAAGAGGGATCATGCTACCAGACTTCAAACTATACTATACATCTATAGTGGTCAAAACTGCATGGTATTGGCACAAAAATAGAGAGGCAGATGAATGTAACAGAATTGAGAACCAAGAGATGAACCCAGACACTAATTTTGATAAGCCCATCAAAAATATAAATTGGGGGAAAGATTCCTTATTTAACAAATGGTGCTAGGAGAATTGACTGGCAACTTGTAGAAGACTAAAACTGGACCCACACCTTTCACCATTAAAAAAATTGACTCTTACTGGATAAAAGATTTAAACTTAAGACATGAAACTATAAAGATTCTTGGACAGGGTAGCACCTGTGGCTCAAAGGAGTAGGGCACCAACCCCATATATAGGGTTCAAACCAGCCCCGACCAAAAACTGAAAAAAAAAAAAAAAAAAAAGAAAAAGGATTCTTGGAGAGAGTACAAGAGAAACACTTGAAGAAATTGGGAGAATACTTTATGAGGAGGACCCCCAGGAAATTGAAGCAACAACAAAAATACATTACTGGGATCTGATCAAATTAAAAAACTTCTGCACAGCCAAGAACACAGTATGTAAAGCAAGCAGACAGCCCTCAGAATGGGAGAGGATATTTGCAGGTTTGATAACCAGAATCCACAGAGAACTCAAACTTATTAATAAGAAAAGAACAAGTAATCCCATTTCATTGTAACAAGCATCTTGAAACAGAAGCTTCTCCAAAGAAGATAGGTGTATAACCTATGGACACATGAAAAAATGCTCATCATCTTTAATCATCAGAGAAATGCAAATCAAAACCACTTTGAGATATCATCTAACTCCTGTCAGAGTGGTTCACATAACAAAATCCCACAACTACAGATGTCGGTGTGGATGTAGAGAAAAGGAAACATGTCTGCACTGCAGTGGGAGTGCAAGATAATAGACCCTTTTTGGAAAGAAGTATGGAGAATATTCAGGGATCTAAAAGTAGACCTGCCATTTGATCCTGCAGCTCCTCTACTAGGTATATATCCAAAAGACAAAAAAATCATGTTATAACAAAGATATTTGCACCAGATTGCTCACTGCAGCTTAATTCATAATAGCCAAGTCATGGAAGAAGCCCAAATGCCCATCAAACCATGAATGGATTAATAAATTGTGGTATATGTATACCATGGAATATTATGTAGTCTTAAAAAAAAGATGAAGACTTCACCTCTTTTACATTTACATGGACGGAGCTGAAACATATCCTACTTAGTGAAGTTATCTCAAGAATGGAAGAAAAATATCCAATGTACTCAGTACTATTATGAAACCAATTTACAATCACTCACACTTTCGTATTAAGATTAGATCACAAGTATGGCCCAAGATGAAGGAGGGAGGAGGAGGAGGGGAAGGTCAGATGGAGGGAGGGTGAATGGTGGGCTCACCATTGTATCGTGCATAATGCAAGGGTACATGTCAGATCTATTAGTATAGAGCATACATGTTTTAACACAATAATTAAGTTATGAGATGAGGTATATATTAACAAGTGTGAGGTAAGCATTCCTAATTCTATATGAAATCAGCACATTGTACCCTATAAATTCATTAATGTATACATGATCTATGTCTTTATGATTTAATAAGAAAATTTAAAAAATAGAGTAGGCAATTTACAAAGCTATCACAAGAAGCTCAAATCTGAAATGGTGAAAATCCTAACTTGATTTTTTTTTATATTTTTATTTTTTATTTGAGAATATTATGGTGTACAAATGTTTTGGTTATATGAATTGCTTTTGTGCAGTTTGAGCCCAAGTTATATGTGGCCTCACTGGGGCAGGTGCACCGTGCCCCTTACTGAGGATTTGATCTCCTTCCTGGCCCCTCCCACCTCCTAGCTCCCCTTGACTTTTAAATTGGAATCAATCAATTAACACTCATGTGCACATTTGGTACTAACTTGATTTTTTTTAAATAGTACCTTTCCAAGTAATTATTTTTATTATTAATAATAGCAACTTATAGTTGCATAAAGTACTATAAAATATTCAAAAAGAATTTTCAAATATATTATCTTAGGTAATGCCACAGGTAGCTTATCATATTCATTTTCTATTCTCATTTTAAAGTGTTAAAACTGAGGCTTTGCATAACAGTATTCTAGAATTCTAAGTCAGTTCTTCTGCCCCTCTCATCCCAGCCCACAGTTCTTTCCGAACTCACTGGCTTGAAAGAAATACTTTATTTTACAACTCTGTTGTACAGACCACTGGGTAGTTTAACCAAAGGGAGATAAGACCATGTTATCTACCCTCATTAACCATTCACCACATAGCAGGCAGTTATATTCTTAAAAATGTCCCATCTCCCAACGATTTGGAAAGGCAAAGTGACAATATTCCTATCTGTGCAGGAATATTGAACTTTCTCAGACTGAATATAAGGCCTTGATCTTTGTGTACTGCAGACACATTTCAGTGCAACAAATACTAATTATTAAGCACTGACAATAACATGACATTCGGCTAACGATGTGTTTTGTGGAGGAGAGCCCAGCTACATCATAGGTTCTCCCCTCTGCAAAGTTGAAGATCCAGTGACTGCGCGCTTACAATTTCAAGGTAGAATTACAAAGTGCACATTACAAATAATTGCATGTGCAATTGGTGTGATAGCTAAAGATTTTATTTGCAAGAACCAAAATTTAACAGAAAAATTCTAAAATCTTTCCTTTAAATATCAAGAGCTAGAGGCTGACAACACAAGAAAATAGTGTTTTCTAATAATGTAGATTAAGGAAAATTTAAAAAGTACTTGCTAGTTCATCTCTCCCCGGAGGAGGTGAAAAACCCTTTCTGGGATGGATAAGGAATAAACTGCAGGTGGGAAGGTGATGAGGAGAGAGAAGCAAGAGGATTTGTGATGTGAGTATGAGGCCTCTCCCTGCGCCTCCTTCTTGGATCTTGAAACCAGGGATGGCGGTAGGTAGAAAAATAAAACCCAGGTCTCAAAAGCAGAGGTGGCTTTTCCCCTGGGTTCCTTGACAGGAAGTACCTTCAGTGAGAGTCAACAAGGGAACTGGTTGGTCCATGTCAGTGGATGACTTCTCGTCTGTCTCAGCCATTTTGCATTGCTATGGAACACCTAAGGCTGGGTAATTTATAAAGAAAGGGGGGCTAGTTGGCTCACTGTTTTGTAGGCTGTAAAACAAGCCACGGCACCAGCTTCTGCTTCTGACTGGCGAGAGCCTCAAAAAACTTCCACTCATGGTAGAAGGTTAAGGGAACAGGTTTCATATGCCAAGTGGTAAAAAGCAAGAGAGAGGGGAGGGAGGTGTCAGGCTCTTTTGAACCAGTTCTCAGGGGAATGAGCAGAACAGGGAGGATGGCGCCAAGCCACTCAGGAAGGGTCCACTCCCAGGACCCCACTGCCACCCACTAGGCCCACTTCCAACGTTATGGATCAAATTTCAACATGAGGTTTGGAAGGGACAAATTCCAAACTATTTCAGGTACTCAGAGGAGATAACTGGCTACAACTTTCAGCAGAGAACAGAGACAGTATGTAAATCCTGTCTGCCCTTGGGAGAAAGGAGAGAAGAGAAGAAGCCTAAATTCAAATACTTAATAAAAAGATTGAAGCTATGATATTATGGTATTTTAAAATATATATATTTTCCCCAGCCATCAATAATAATAATAATAGTGAAGTGATTCAACAGCAAAAAGAATTGGATTATAGGAAATAAAGAAAATTGCATTTTCAAGACATCTGAGAAGAAGTAAACCATGCTATTTTGTAAATGAACCATGCTATTTTATAAATGTAAAATACAGTAAAACGGGTTGAGGTAGATCACTAAAGGAAAGGCTATCTAAGGAGAATAATTACTATTAAAACCGTGTTTTATGGAGGATAAGAATTTAAATATGAGTAAGTCAAAGACTCTTCATGTATAAGCCAGTGAAAGGCACCCTAAGCTTGGCGCTGCACCTCTTAATTCAATTTATTGTTAGAATTTTTAAACATGTTATATTCTCATGCCTTTGTGAAATAAGCTGTATCATAACATCAGGTAAGTAATTCTGATTAGGAGATTATTTTCTGGTTTAACAGTGAATTTTTGTTACTTAAAAAAATGTTTAAGCCGCTGATGTTTCTCTGAGAGTTCAATAGCAGAGAGAGATCACCCCGGGTTAGAAGCTTTGAGCAAGGCCCACACCTGCAGCACTGCCTCCAGCCTCTCTTTAGCTCATTTGACAACAGCCACACTTCACTTGCAGTTCTTTAAGAGATGCCTGCCTTAGGCCCTTTGCACTTGCTGCCCCTTCTGGCTGGAATGCTCTCCCCATAGGTGCCTATGTCCTAGCCTCCTTCACCTCCAACATGTCCTTGCTGAGACCACACTTGTCCCTAACACCTACTCAGGACTCTGTTTAATGCAGAGATGCAGCAATCCACCTGGCACCGCCCATCTCATCCAGCTGCTTTCCTTTTCTGTTTCCAACACTGTTAACTCTATCACTATGCAGTTTGCCTGTTCATTATATTTGTTGATCATTTTATGCTGCCCACGCTGAGTATAAGCTCTAGGTGGGCAAGATTCTTTGTTTTATTTATTTGCTGATAAACCTCCAGCACCCAGAACAGCAGTTTGCACTTAGACTAGGAAGTCAGTAAACACACATTGGATGAAAGAATGTTAACAATCCACAGCCAGCCTCAAATGATTCTTACACATTTCACCTTCTAATCTATCCTGTCATGTAAGAGACACGAGCTGGTCTCTCAAGTGCTGAAGATCTGAGTGGCCCCTCTGGCAGTGACTATCCTGATTTCTAGGCTTACTCTGTCACACGGAGCCCTCGCTTCAGAGCATTCCTTCTGAGCATCTGGGCTTCACTCTCAGTCCACCTTTAGAGAGTGCATTTGTGCATAAGGACTATCCTCCTGTCCCATTACTTGAACAAGCACCAAGCACTGGCCAGAAATTAATGGAACAGCCCACAGTTCCCAGACTCTTCAACTCTCTTGCCTATTCTCATTTCACAGCTTTTAAAACTTTTTCATCCCCCTACACACCTTAGTCTCTTGATGCTCAATCAATAGTCTGTCCTCTCTGTCTGCCCCTTCTTGCTGATAGGTTGACCCTCTTCAGCCTCTGCAGCCTCTGCAGCCTCAGCTTTGCACACAGTAGCCTACAACTATATGTCCATATTTATAGGCCAGGAGCAGTCATACACAGCCCCAATCTCTTTGTCCCTAGGAACACTAAAATCAATTTCCTTCATGAATCATAACACTACCTATTGGGGGGCCTAACTCAGCCCTACACGAGCCCTCCTCCACCTCCTCCTCCCCTCCTCACAAAGGACCTAGGTAGCCCAGGAGAAGGAGAGGAAAGTCCCACCAGAGGACCCTAACCCACAAAAGCCCTCCAGGAGAGCTGTGGAATTTACCCACTGCCTATGGTGCTATATAAAAGGGGTCTCTAAATGCCCCCAGGTGCAAATGCCACCTTTGCCCAGCCCTGGTAGGTCAGGTTGTTGTCCCATTTAATAATCCTGGCCTGAACATCTCTGCTCCTCTCCCATCCGTGGGCACCAGAGTAGAATTACTATTAGTAGAATTATTATGACTGAAGTAATACATTTAATTTATTTCACAGTCATGAGACAAGTTTTTAAAATAATTTCAACAAAGTAACTATCTTCAAAATATCATTAATTAAACTTTTAATTTTAATGTTTTAAATGTTGACCTCTAGGAAAATTTTTATATCCATCTATGAACCCTATGCCTATTTCCTTTTGTTCTATAGCCATTGAACTGTTTTTTGGTTGCTTTTTTTTTTTTACATCTGAATTCTAACTTTTCATATACTTTAATAGAGTCTCTTCTATCCCATCAATAATCTCACTTCTGGGCAACTTTCCCCTCTGGTCTGGCTTTTCAGCTGTTTAATAATCCTTCTAACGTCCTTTGACCCCAAACTACAGAGTTTCATCACAATCATTTCAATTTTTCAACTACTCTTCAGTCACATCTAGTGGCAGAAAAGTAATTTTTTTTCATAAGAAGGCAACATATCAGATATCTACCTTAAGGTGCAGTAGATATAAAAAGTATTTTATTTTTCTTTTTTAGAGAAAATTCTGAAATGGCCTTGACTACAAGAACTGAAATGATATCAGGGCTCGTTACTCTACAGAACTGTGATAAGAATCAACTAAATGAAAAGAACCAAACCATACACACACGCATAGACACACATATCATACAATGTGTGTTTGCTTGCACACACACATATATAATGAAGGAATAAGGAAAGGCATAAAAGGGTTGTAAGTCATATCCTTCATTAAAACATTATATCTTTATGTGGTGAAGAATATTTTTAAGAATGAATGAGTAGGATGAAGAAAGAGCAGGACTTTGGAGATGTAATTTATTTTTGAGAAAGAGGGATAACTGCTCTGTAGCCCAGTAAATCTCAGTCTTAGTTGAGTTACAAGCAAGGACCCACAGGACGCCCTGAATGGTTGAATTCAGCAGCATAAATGATAAGAAAGACATTTGAATAAGAAACTATTAAGTTCAAAGATTTGAGAAAACTAACTTGGCAGTGTGCTGGCTCAAACACACAGTCAACCCCACAAGCCTCCACAAAACACAATTTCTTGGTTGTTATTTGACTATTTTTCATACTGATAGATGTTTTGCCCTTGGGGCACACTGCTTTGCACATAAAGAATGATTCTGCTTTGTTCCCATTAGTTTGAAAGACAAGACAGTGACACTGTGTTGAACGGAGTCCAGTGTGCACCCTGTCTTCAGAAAAATCTACTTTCAAAAGGCAAGTCTGATGATAAAGCAACAGAGATGATTTTTTTGTGTGTCTGAATTTGTGATCCCTGCTGTATGAGGGGAAAGACATCGGATGTGTCCCCTGAATTACAATGAAGTATTGGAAAGCAATGACATTATAATCACCGCTTCAAATGTCAGTGCAAGGATGCTGTGGGTAGCGGCCCCAGTACATAAGTTAACGGCTTTACTGTAAAATCACAAGGGAGCAATTAATGGGAAGCTGTTACTAACCTTCATGCATTCCATTGCTCAAGTGTCTAGAGAAAAGGTCTAATTATAGCTCTAACCTTTCCCAATGGGCCATGAATGACTCTCCAAATATAGGATGTTGTGTTAGAAAAACTGCCATGAAGACACAAAACTGACATGTAATTGAATTTCCTAGTACTATGCGTCTGTAGCAGAACAACAAATCATGTGGATAACTTGGTTTTCACCAACTTCTCATTAAAACAAAAATACCAAACTCTGGGGAAAAAAAATGTATGATTGAAGAAAATGGAGTAGTTAAACATATAAAACACTGTATAAAAGATACAGCAGACATAATATCAGAATACTACATTACATCTTAACTAAAAGTATTACGATTTAAAAAGCAAGCATTATGTTTGAAGGAAGAGCTGAGATCAATATAGGACTTGAGACTTAGCAGCCCATTAAGCAATGTAATTAAAGGGAACCTGGTTAACAAAGTATTTGCACTTCACTAAAAGTTCAATAATTAGAAACAACATAAAAATGTTTGCTTTTACCAGAGAAAAAATTAAAGATGCAATTGTCACTTTTTGTTAGGCACATATTTCAAGATGATGGCACTTTCTTTGTCATTTATTCTAGGTAAGATATGTCTTACGGTGTGGAAACTTGACACTAATATAAAAATCAAGACACCCTGTCTTTGAGCTCTTTGCACAAGGCAAGTCTATTGAGAAAGATAAACTCAGTCCCGTCAAAAGACGCACAGTGTATGTGGAGATTTAAAGGCAATGTTAGCTAAACACATGAAGTAAAGGTGTGGGAGCTCTCCCCAGGTTGGAGAGCCAGAGACACCTGCAGGAAGATCTGTGAGTACAAGGGACACCTGAGGTGAGCCGAGCGGCCTCCTGGACTAGCGGGGTAGACGGCAGAGCTGGGGATCAGGGGGAGACGCTAGTTCCTGAGCGGTCCTTGTTATGTCCTTGCATATGAGAAGGAAAAATTACTGACTCATTACACGAATAAAAGAAGTATAGCCCTTACCAACAGGCCCTGCGCGATTAACACGCCTCCCCTTTCCTCCTCGCCCTCCTCCCTTTCCCCTTGACTTTTCACTGCTTTCCTCTTTGCTCACTCCGCTCCAGCAGCACTGGCCTCACCCGGGAACACTCCAGACACCCAGGCACCTCCCCGAGGTGCAGCTCCTCGCCCTGCCCCGGTGAGCCAGACGTCTGCACCGCCACCTCCTGCACCTGCGCACGCGCGGTCCTGGGACCTTCCTGGGTGAAGTTGCTACCAGCAGCTCCCCGCTCACCTGCTGTCCTTTTTCTGTCCGTGGCATGCATTACCTTCTAACACTTTGTGTACTTTCACCTTTGCTGGATTTTTCTCTTTCTTGCTACAATTTAAGATTCGCAGGGATTGGAATCTTTATTTTGTTTATTAATGTATCTCAAATTCTTGTAACAAGTTCTGGCACAGGACAGGCGCTCAGGAAATATTTATGAGTTAAATATTGGAAATAAATGAATTTTAATTGTAAATCAAATGTTATAGAAGTTGATGAATAATGTATTTTCTGATTTATGAAACAATACCTTTTCTCTTTTGTAGTTTTAGGAAATCTTATTTACATTTATATCACAGGTCTATAGTAACTTAAGTCCATATACAGGTTAGGCAGAAATTAGCCAATGAACTTCTTGCACACATATAAATGTATATGCACACAAATTTCATGTACACATACATGTTATTTACTTGTTTGTGTGTTTCAGGGGTAGCTACTGTACTCCACCCCAGGGGAATCTATGTGGTGAGTAATGTACTGATCAGAGGTATATATGTACCCATCAAGCTGCATTATGGTTAAATATCAAGGAAACAAAATTTCACAATAAGAAGTGTTATAACGCATTGCACTTCAGCTATTTAAAACATTGTCTGGTTATAGTAGCTGCTCAGTAAATTTTTATTAGATAAGTTAATGAATGTTGTTTATAGGGTGTCTTTATGAAGTTGATTAGTTCCCTTTCTTTTTACATATGGAAGCAAAAATAACCTATATCAGAAAGTTGGACTCAATTTTTGTTATTTATTTATTAATTTTACAAATGTTATTGATTACCTATCATATTTTGGAGGATTTTCTGTGAACAAGATAGTTGAAGTAGCTTGAGGAACTATTAAGAATACTGGAAATGAAGTTGGTGGATAAATATAAAAAAAGATACAGTAGTATACATGATTTCAAAGTCTATTTAAGGACATGAAATTAATAAATAAATAACTCTAATGCAAAGCAATAATGATGCATTAAAAAGAAATGAATATTTTACTGTAAGTCACAAACATCACCTGTGTGGTTCTGGGTGTTTTTCTGTCTGTTCTGTTCCATTACCCTTTGTATCTCCCTTACACCAATAACACAATGTTCAGATGAGTTCTCCAACTTAGTTTTCCTCTTTCAAAATTATTTTGATTATTCTAAGTCTATTACATTTTCATATGAATTTTAAAATGACTATCAATTTCTATTAAAAGTTTTGCTCAAATTTTCATTGGGATTGTGATAGATCTTTAGACCTATTGGAGGGACATTGGCAGCAGATAATATTGACTACCAATCCATGAATTCTTCATTTATTTTAGTCTTATTTGATTTCTTCCAGCAGTATTTTATAACTTTTAGTGTACAGGCTTTTCACAAATTATGTTCACTATATCCCTAAGTACTTTACACTTTTAATCCGATTATAAGTGGACTAAATTTTAGTTTTAAAATTTCAATTTGGAATTGTTTGTTGCTAGTATATATAGGAGCAAATGGTTTTTGTAAATAGGTATTATCTTCATATCCTGTTAGCTTATGAATTTATAAATTCTATACTTTGTTCTGACAGCCATTTTCTAGATTCTTTGGAATTTCCTAAATACTTTGCATGGGATTAGTATTATTTCTTCCTTAAATGTTTGATGGAAATCAACAATCCAGTTATATAGGTCTAAAATTCTCTTCTGACTACCCATTCCATTTTCTTTACAGATAGAAGACTATTCAGTTTGTCTATTTCTTCCTAAGTAAGCTTTAATAGTTTGTGATTTTCAACAATTTTTTCTATTACATACAACTTTTCAAACTTATGGGTATACAGCTTATGATAATATTTATTCATAACCCTTTTAATATCTATAAAATCTATAGTGATGTCCTCTTGTTTATTCCTGATACTGGTAATTTGTGCCTTCTTAAACTCAGCCTCGTTAACCTTCATGTAACATGGTTCTCTTTTAAGTGAGAACCCTACAGGGGCACCTTTTCACTTGGACCTTTTGATCCTTTGTATTCATACATTTTCCTTCTACATATGTTTTAATCCTACACTTTTTTTTTTAGATAACCAATTATATTTTAAAGCTATTAACAAGAAGGAAAAAATCTTTCATATTTACATGCACTTTTTACCATTCTAGGTGGTCTCAATTTCTTTATACGGATCTAAATTTTTGTCTTTCATATTTCCTATAATTGACTAATTTTCTCTACTATATCTTGCAGTATACATCCACTGATGATGAATGTTCTGTTTTTGTTTGTCTCAAACTGTTTTTATTTTGCCTCCACTTTTGAAAGGTATTTTTGCTGGATGTAGAATTCTGTGAAGACCAGTTTTTTGTTTGTTTGTTTTAGTAATACAAAGATATCTCACCACTATTTTCTGTCACTCAAAGACTCTCATGAGAACTCAGCTCTGTTCCTGTGGTCTCCTTGCTTCTTCCACATAACACATCTTGTTTCCACTGGCTGCCTTCAGGATTGTTCTTTATTTTTGGTTTTCAGCACTATCTTTGCCCTCTAGGGTTGCCACCACAAAGTATACCACAGACTAGGAGGCTTTTATAACAGAAGTTTATTTTTTCACAGTTCTGAAGGCCAAGAGTATGAGATCAAGCTGTGAGTCGATTCCCTCTGAAGGCTTTGAGGTCGGGATCTGTCCCAGGCCTCTCTCCTGAGCTTGTCCTTGGCTGTCTTTCTTCTGTGTCTTCATTTCTTTTTTCCTCTGTGTCTCTGAGCCCATATTTTCTTTTCTTGTAAGAACACCTATCATATTGGCTCAGTACGCAGTCTAATGATGTATCACCTTAATTTCCCCTGTAAAGAACCTGCCTCTCTCCAAATAATATTACACTTTAAAGTACTAGAGGTAAGGACTTTTGGAGGATTCAGTTCAGCTCATAATAGGCACTCTGATGAGGATATACCTAGGTATGTTCTCTCTAAGCCTTGGTCTCTGAGTCATTGTTTTCATTAATTTTAGTGAACTATTGGCAATTATCTCTTCTAATATTTCCTCTGCTCTGATTTCTTTCTCCTTTCTTCTGATGACTCCAGTTTCTTCTACATGAGATCATTACGTAATTTTCGACAGTTTTCAGATGTTCTTTTCCTAATCTTTTTTCTCTTCTGTTTTGCTGTGGATATTGATGCATTTTAGAGTTTACTATTTGTTTCCCTCTTGGCATCCAGTATGCTGATAAGCCCATTGAAGGAATTCTTCATCTCTGACAGCACATTTTTCATTTCTGGTGTTTCTACTTGACACTTCATTATAGTTCACATCTGCCTGCCAAAATTTCCAGTCTTTTCATGCATACATTTTCCACTAGACACTTTGAAATATCAATCATAATTATTTTAAACCATCTGCCTGAATATTCTAATATCTGGGCCATCTCTGGGTCTGGTTCTGTTGACTGCTTTATATTCTGACAAGAGCTTATTTCTTTTTCTTGCTTGTTTACATGTCTCACAAGTTTTGACTGAATGCTATGTAGAAGAATACTGGAGATTGGTACAAATAATATTTATATCCAGAGACGCACGCACCTCCTCTCCTGCCAGGTAGTTAGTGTATCTGTGCACTGGAGATGGGGAAAGGGAGGATCTAAATTGAACTAGCAAGTAGTGGTGCCAGGTTTGGGTTTTATCACTGCCATACTTAACATTCAGTGCACTTCACAAGTCAAATAACTTTGCCCAGGGACTGCAGCTACCATGGGGCTAGACTAAAGTGAAGAGCTCTAGAAAGTTTTCCTCGGTGTCACTGCTCCACCCTAATCTTGCTACAGCCCTGCCCACCTGTGCAGAGGAGAAGGAATCTCTTCATGTTCTTGCCCTCCTCTCTCCTCAGTTCATGGATTGTAGTGGGGACAGAGGATTTTTTTTTTCAATTCTATTGTTTCAGCTTCAGTCTTAAGTGTGTCCTGTGCATTTAAGCTTTAGAAATAAACTTTTTTCAGTATTCTTTACTCTCTTTCTTTATGCCAAAAGATTTTAATTGTGAGGTATCTAAGGGCTAAGTAGCCTTTGGCCCTCTCTCAAAGGCAGTAGAACTAGGATTTCTTTCTGTGAGACTCTGGGCATGAGTGGGTCTCCTTACTCTTCACAGGTAGATGTTTATTTCTTTCGCAGCAGTACCCATGCTTTTAGTTTTACCAGGGGAAGCAGGATCACTTCCTGCCCCTTCTTGGCAGCAGTTTTGTTTCACATATGGAAGGTTCCAGAATGCAGGTGGATTTCATGCTGACCCGCCCCTGGCAGACTACCACTAGGCAATGTTCCACCTATGCCAGGGGGCCTCTCTGAGTCTCCTGCCCCGGCTTCTGGCTTTTCTCATGAACATCCAGTAAAGGCCCATGGAGGAGAGTGATGAGGAGGTGCAGACACTCCTGTCTGGGCTCCCATGAACTCAGAAATCATGGTACTGTGTACTCTGCCTTTCACAATTCATTAGAATTTCAGTCGTTTGCTCTGAACTTCATAATTATGACTGTATTTCTCTTCAGTCTACCAAAGCTAAAGAGTTTTTGTGCCTTGTTCTCCTCCAGAGGTCTTATGGAATTCAGATCATCTCACTGTTTTGCAACCTCAACTCTATGATAGACTAAAAAAGGACTTTAGATGGACTAGAAAGGATAGTGAGGATTTTGCAAGTTATCTGGCTTTCTCTCATTGTTAGGGAGAAAATGACATTTTCTGCAGCCTCTATATCCTAAACAGAAGCCTATTGTGCTCAAATTTGAAAGGAATTTGACAGGATATAATCTATCCAGAGAAAGTGAAGACAGAACAGTAGATACTCTTCTACTTCCTAGTGTCTAATTCCATTCTAACTCCCAGCCCATCCCACCAAAATAGCCTCCAGACTGGTCTCCAATTCTGAAATAGCACTCCAGACAATTTTTTTAATGTACAACTGATTATGCCTTTATACTGCTTAAAATCCTTCAGTTTTCCAGTTGAACATCAAGTAAAAAGTAAAATCTTTACCCTTTTATATTCACATGTTTGTATCACCTCAGCTCAACTTTTCATAGCCTATGTTCCATCTTCCCCTCTTTTTAAAATTTTAAAAACATTAAAGGGGTACAAGTGTTTTTGTTAGATGGATAACTTGAATAGTGCTGAAACCAGGCCTTTTAGTGTGCCCATCATCAGGTAGTGTGCATTGCTCTTGTTAGATACATTTCTATCCTGCATCCCACCACTCACCCCCTTCTCAGTTTCCAGTGCACTTTATACCACTATATGACTGTGTGTACCCATCATTGAGCTCCCACTTATTAGTGAGAACATGTGGCATGGTTTTTCCATTCTTGGGATACTTCATTTAAAATAACATTCTCCAGTTCCAACCAAGTTGTTGCAAAAGACACTATTTCATTCTTTTTTAGTTGACTATTATTCCACACTGTGTGTGTGTGCATGTGTTTGTATCTTCACATTTCTTTTTTCTACTCATTAATAGATGGGCACATAATTAGGTTGATCCATGTCTGTGCAATTGTGAATTGTGGTGCAATGAACATTCATATGCAGGTGTCTTTTTTGCAGAAGTCATTTTTGATATAATGATTTTCTTTTCCTTTGGAGTAGACACCCAGTAGTGGGATTGCTAGATGGAATGGTAGATCTACTTTTAATTCCTTGAGGAATCTCCATGTTGTTTTTCATAGAGATTGCACTGATTCATAGTCCCACCAGCAGGGAAGGTGGGACTACCTACCAACGTGGACAACATCTGCTGTTTTCTTTTTATTTTTTAATAATGATAATTATGACAGTGATAAGGTGGCATCTCATCATGGTTTTAATTTGCATTTCCCCCATGATTAGTGATTCTGATTATTTTTTCATGTGTGTGTTGGCCATTTGTCTACCTTTTTCTGAAAAGATTTTGTTCATTTCCTTTGCCCAGTTTTTAAAGGGGCTATTTATTTTTTCTTCTTATTGATTTTTTGACTTCTCTCTGGATCCTGGATATTAGTCCTTTGTTAGATGTATTGGCATTGTTATCCTTCTCTTCAGAATAGTATTGGAAATCCTAGCAAGAGCAATAAGGCAAAAGAAAGAAATAAAAAGCAAATTGTGGAAAAGGAGGTGAAACTATCTGTGTTTGCAGAAAATATAATATTGTGTCTAGAAAACCTTAATGATTCCACTTACAGACCCCTAGATTGATAAATAAATTCAGGAAATTCTCAGTTTACAAAATCATTGTAAACAAATCAGTAGTATTTCCATATACTACTAACAGTTGAACTGAGCTGAACTTGATACCATTTGCATTAGCTGCAAAGAAAATAAAATACCTAGGAACATACTTAACCAAGGTGAAATATCTCTATAAGGAGAATTACAAAATGGTGATATGTTGTAAGAAATGAAAGATGACATGAAGACAAAAACACTTCATGCACATGGATGGGAAGAATCAACATTGTTAAAATGTCCATACTGCCCAAAGTGATTTATAGAGTCAGTGGAATTCCCATAAAAATAACAACATCATTTTTCACATTAATTAATTTTACTTCATTAAACTTCATATGGATAATCTTGATAATCAAAGCAATTTTATGTGAAAAAAACAAATCTGGATGCAACACATTATCTGACTTCAAATTATACTGCAAGGCTATAGTAAACAAAACATCATGGTGCTAGTACTTCTCTAAAATACACACACAGACAAAGGAACAGAATAAAGAACCCCGAAATAAAACAACATAGCTTTGACCAACTGAGTTTTGACAAAACAGACAACTTACATCAGGGAAAGTAAGTCCTATTCAAAAAATGGGCTGGAAATATGGGATAGCTCCATGCAGAGGAATGAAAGAGGATGACTATCTCTCACCATACACAAAAATTAACTCAAGGTGGATTAAAAACTTCCATGTAAGTTCTATAACCTGAAAAATTCTCAGAGAAAATGTAGGAAAAATTTCTTTTGGATATTGGTGTAGGCAAAACATTTATGACTAAGACCCAAATAACAAATACAGCAATAATAAAAATAAATAAGGCTCAGCGCCTGTGGCTCAACAGGCTAAGGTGCCAGCCACGTACACCTGAGCTGGTGGATTCGAATCCAGCCTGGGCCTGCCAAACAACAATGATGGCTGCAACCAAAAAATGGCCGGGCGTTGTGGCAGGCGCCTGTAGTCCTAGCTATGTGGGAGGCGGAGGCAGGAGACTTGCTTGAGCCCAGAAATTAGAGGTTGCTGTGAACTGTGATGCCACGGCACTCTACCCAGGGCGACAGCTTGAGGCTCTGTCTCAAATAAATAAATAAATAAATAAATAAAATAAATAAATGGGACTTATGTAAATTTAAAAGTTTCTGCACAGCCAGGGTATTAACAGTGTAAATCAACCACCTGTTGAATGGAAGTAAATGTTAGCAAACCGTCCTCCTCTCATTATATTCGTCCCATGCTTTCCTGCTGTGTTTGAGTTATCTGGACCCTTTCTTATCTTAGATTCTCCCTTGATACTTTGCCTTTTGTCTGAAACACTAGGTCCAAGCCAACACTAGGTCCTAACCATCTACCCTCAACTTACACCCATCAACGCACGGAGAGAGAGAGGGGACTCCATGTGACTGGCTCCTTCCTGCCTCATCTCTTCCCTCACATCTAGCTGAAACCTTTTCCCTTTGCTGGCATGATTCATGGTCTCTGCATATTGTTTCCTCGTGACACCTACCAAAATACACAGACAGTCCTCGACTTAGGATTTTTCCATTTAAAGTGGGTTTTTCAGAATTCGACCCCTTTTTAAATGAAGAGGGAATCTCATAATTCGAAATGTATATTTGTGTGGCTTTTTTTCTTTGCTTTTTCACTCATTCCTTGTCTTTCTTCTTCACTAAACTGCAAAATTCATGAGGACAAGGACCTTTTGTACCTCATTGACCAAAGTCTACTCTGAAGCAAACACAATGCTGAACATACCACATAGTCAACAAAGACTTTTAGATGTATATAAATATTATATCTGATTATTATATAATTATAGATTGTATCTTATTGTATATCAAATGTATGCAAATAAATTATTGTGTTATTACATATCACATACATGTATATAATATTTACTATAAAACATTTGGGTTAATTGAATAATGTGAATATAAGTGGAGAGGAGAATGCTAGACAAAGCCCTGAATGTAGATGGAATAGAGTCTCAAAAGTTAGTTCCACAGAATCTAAACTAGCACTTAAGTTACCCTAAATGAGTTTCTAGCCATTACTTAAAAATAGAAAATATTTATGTAAAAAAATATGCAGATGAATGTAATTTTCTGGGAACAACTATCAAGGGATATAAACAAAAGTCACTTTGCAATCTCCTTTTTCATAAAAGTCTGTTCTTTGGGGATTGTTCAACTTTGTTTTGCAGTTCGGTTATTTTGAGTAAGCATGTGTACTCTTAAGCGGTCATTCAAACTGAATTCCCTGAGTCTTTTAGGGTTCAGTGCTCACTATATGTTATATATAACCAGAAAGAAATGGATAGTAAAATTGCAAGGACTCACCAAATTATTAACATTTTATTCCATGGTGAGCAAGAAAATAGCATCAAGTATATTTATATAAGGTAGAATGATGTCCTAGACTATATAAGTCATGCACATGCCTGAAGTATGCTCAGGGATATATTGAAAACTTGGTTTAGTTTCTGTTGACATATCATAAAATAGAAGATTAAAATAACATTGACTGATAACATCTAAACAAATTTTATTAACAAGTGGTCCAATGCCTGAAAGAATCTTACATCTGCAATTTATTCCTTGACATCTTTAAAATTCTTCCAATAAATAGAAGTTTTTAATAAAAACTTCACCTTCAAAACAGCTTAGGATTGTATTTGCCAAATAGTGCAATGAATAAGCATGTGAAATTTTGCTTCCAAAGGACTTCTTTCTTTAGAAAAAGTAGAGAGCGTGAAGATGGAATGGCTGGGAAGGCGTCCTTCTGGAGAGGTCTCGTCCCTGGGACCACATCACATAATATGAGGGACTTCCCTATATGACCTAGTTCTAAATTAGATAATAAAATGTCATTAAAAATAATAGTAAATAAAATATTTAAATTATACATGTATCTGTTATACAATGTTTTAAATATTATTAGAAAGTTTGGACCGATGATAGATAAAAGTCACTCTTCATAATGAAAATGCTATTCTTTTAGCTTTAAAAGTATATCAATATATCAACACAACAACAACAACAAAAACTTAACTAAAAAGTTGGCAAAGGTGGCTCGGTGCCTGTGGCTCAACGGGGTAAGACGCCAGCCATGTACAACTGAGCTGGCGGGTTCAAATCCAGCCTGGGCCGCCAAACAATAATGACGGCTGCAACCAAAAAAAGAAAACAAAAAATGGCCAGGCGTTGTAGTGGGTACCTGTAGTCCCAGCTACTTGGGGGGCGGAGGCAGGAGATTCGCTTGAGCCCAGGAATTGGAGGTTGTTGTGAGCTGTGATGCCACAGCACTCTATCCAGGATGACAGCTTGAGGCTCTGTCTCAAAAAAAAAAAAAGTTGGCAAAGGACTCTAATGGGCACTTCTTCAAAGAAGGTAGATCTACAAATGGCCAGTAAGCACACGAAAGAGATGCTCATCATCAGTAATCCTTAGGGAAGTGGACATGGAAATGGGATATCACAATGAGGTCTCTTTCGCACTCATTAGGATGG
>CAUYON010192264.1:0-13129 GCA_963573935.1 Arctocebus calabarensis
ATCATAAGGACACTTGCACTAGACTATTTATTGCAGCTCAATTTACAATTGCCAAAATGTGGAAACAGCCTAAATGCCCACCAACCCAGGAATGGATTAACAAGCTGTGGTATATGTACACTATGGAATACTATTCAGCCACTAAAAAAGATGGAGACTTTACAGCCTTTGTATTAACCTGGATGGAAGTGGAACACATTATTCTTAGTAAAGCATCAGAAGAATGGAGAAGCATGAATCCTGTGTACTCAATTTTGATATGAGGACAATTAATGACACGGTGGGGATGGGGGAAGGGGAGAGCAGAGAAAGAATGAGGCAGGGGCGGGGAAAGGAAGAGCAGAGAGAGAGAAGGAGCTGAGAGGGTGGGGTCTTCGTTCCTTTGTTCCTTTTGGGGGCAAGACAGGATTGTAAGAAGGACTTAACGTAACAAATGCAATCAGTGTAACCTGGTTTCTTGTACCCTCAATGAGTCCCCAACAATAAGTTAAAAAAAAGAAAAGAAAAGAGGTTCAGAGCCTGTGGCTCAATGGGCTAAGGTGCCAGCCACGTACACCTGAGCTGGCAGGTTCGAATCCAGCTCTGGCCCACCAAACAACAATGACACCTGCAACCAAAAAAATGGCTGGGCGTTGTGGTGGGTGCCTGTAGTCCCAGCTACTTGAGAGGCAGAGGCAGGAGACTCGCTTGAGCCCAGGAATTGGAGGTTGCTGTGAGCTGTAATGCGACAGCACTATATTCAGGGTGACAGCTTGAGGCTCTGTCTCAAAAAAAAAAAAAAAAAAAAAAAGAAAGAAAGAAAAGAAAGAAGACTGGGCGACGCCTGTGGCTCATAGAAGTAGGGCTTTGGCCCCATATACTAGAAGTGGTAGGTTCAAACCCAACCCCAGCCAAAAACTGCAAAAAGAAAAAAAAAAAAAAGGAGAAACAAATGAAACCAAACTAAAAAGCTTCTGTACAGCAAAGGAAACAATCACCTGAGTGTAGATAACATACAAAATTGGAGAAATTATTTGTAATTTATTAATCCAACAATGAATTAATATCTAAAATATAGATTTAAAAATCTCAATAACAAAACATCTGATTAAAAACCAGGCCAATTATCTGAACAGACATTTCTCCAAAGTCATATAAATGACCACTAAATATATGAAAAAATGCCTAACATAACTAATCATTGTGGAAATGAAAATCAAAACCACAATGAGGTATCATCTCACCCTACTTAAGATGGCTATTATCAAAAACACAAAAAATAGTCCAGTTGCAGTGGTCCACAACTGTAATCCTAGCACTCTGGGATGCTGAAACAGGATGATTGTGCTCAGGAGTTCAAGACCAGGCTGAGCAAGAGCGAGATCCTTTTTCCTCTAAAAATAGAAAAACTAGCTGGGAGAAGTGGCCGGTGCCTTGTAGTTCCAGCTACTTGGGAGGCTGAGGAAGGAAGACTGCTTGAGTCAGGAGAACTAGGCTGATACCATGGCACTCTAGCTTGGACAGCAGAGTGAGATTCTGTCTCCAAAAGGAAAAAAAAAAAAAAAGGACAAAAAGAAACTAATGCTAGTGGGGATATAGAGAAAAAGGAACTCTATTGTACACTGGGAATGTAAACTGGTACAGAACAGACAGTATGGAAGTCCCTCAAAAAACCACAAACAGAAATATCATATGAACCAGCAATCCCACTACTGGGCAAGTGTCCAAAGGAGAGGACGTCAGTATGTTGAAGTGACATCTACAACCCCCATGGTTATTGCAGCACTAGTCACAATAGTAAAGATGTGGAATAACCTTGGTGTCTAACAACAGATGAACGGATGAAGAATACATGGTATATGAAAGAATAAAAGTAACTCATCTTGTAAGAAGCCGCCATCTTAAAGAGTTCCTTTGTTCCCAAGAATAACCTGCTATCTCAGGGCTCCTTTGTTCTTGTTCCTAGCCTATCAGGGCTAAGCAGGGCACTTGCCCCATCAGGTGACCCAAGTCGAGGCTATCCATTCAATGCAGGCCTCACCAATGAGCACTAAGGAACATTTAGAATAACCAATCATGATCCTGGCACCCATGAAGTCCCCCACCCCCCCTTACCACAATAAAACCCCTGCAATGCTCCAGCTGTGTCGGGTACTCCGTAGGCCCTGGCTCGAGCTAGAATAAGGCTCTTTTGCTTTTGCATCAAGTAAGTCTCCCTGGTGGTCTTTGTGGATTACGTGATCTGGGCACCACATTTGGGGGCTTTTCTGGGATCCCCAAGACCCCAAAGACCAAAGAGCTGGTAAGTGTCTGTTGTGGTGTGAGTTGGGTGTACTTTTGTTGATCTAATGTCTTAATCTGGAAAGCCAGCAGGAGGTCAAGGCGTACACAATGGAGGCCAGCTGCCTGGGGGTAGTGGAAGACATTCTGGCCCCTCTGGTAAGGGATTTGACCCCTCTGGATTGGGACAAGGAATCCCCAAGAGTGGTGGGCTCAATCCCTCTGGTATTTTTAAGTGGACGTTGAGGCCATTGTCCCACTTTCAGTTTTTCCTCTGGCTGCAGAATCCCGGGGGACTGTTTTTTTGGTGTGTGTGAGTTGTGAGTCATTGCTGTGTTAATTTGGCTAGCCATATCAGGGCGACTTTGACAAATAATATGGGGCAGACTCAGACAACCCCCCTAACTCTCTTTTTAGATCACTTTCAGGACTTCAAAGGACAGGCCCAAAACCTGGGCCTCGTAGTTAAGAAAAATAAGCTAACTCTTTTTTGCAGAAACGAATGGCCAACTTTCAATGTGGGATGGCCTCAGGAAGGAACCTTCCATCTCCTCATTATTTTCCAGGTTAAAGACATTGTATATCGACCACAGATTGGCCACCCTGACCAAGTCCTATATATAACCACCTGACAGGACCTGGTGGAAGACCCTCCTGCCTGGTTGACAGTTTTCTTGCCCCCAGGGTGAGAAAAATCTGGCACAGATACTATTCTTGCAGTTTGCGAGAGGGAACTCCCTAAGGAATTTTCCAGGGAACTCCCTAAAGCACTTTCCAGGGAATTCGAACTCCCCAAGGCACTTCCCAGGGAATTCCCCAAGTCTTCCACATGGCTTTACCTTGTTTTACAGGACAGCATGGATCAGGAGTGTCTGTGGCCCCCTCCATACTGCTCTCCTGTTAAACCACTGCGGGCAGGGCAACCTCATCCAGGGGAAGCAGAGGCTGCAGGAGGAGTGGCAGGCAGCCCACCCTACACTAGACAGAGGGCTCAACAGAAGCAGCTGCCGTGGTGTCAATAAGCTGCTGACTATACTGCCTTGCCCCTCCGGGCTGCAGCCCCTGCTCTCGATGATAACAGAGATCAACCCCTTTACTATTGGCTCTTTGCCACTAGTGACTTGTATAATTGGAAAATGCAAAACTCCAAATTTTCAGAAAAACCCACAGCCCTTATTGATCTCCTAGATTCTATCCTTTAGGAAAGTGCAAAACTCCAAGTTTTCAGATTATCTCCTAAATCTCAGTTTTCAATTATCTCCTAAATTCTATCCTTTTTACTCATCAGCCTACTTGGGACGACTGTCAGCAGCTGCTACAAGTGTTGTTTACCACTGAAGAAAGAGAAAAAATCCAATTGGAGGCTTGAAAGGCCGTTCCGGGCAAGGATGCGAATCCTACCACAAACCAAGTTTTTTTTTTTGTAGAGATAGAGTCTCACTTTATCGACTTCTGTAGAGTGCCGTGGCGTCACACAGCTCACAGCAACCTCTAACTCCTGGGCTTAGGCGATTCTCTTGCCTCAGCCTCCCAAGTAGCTGGGACTGCAGACGCCTGCCACAACACCCAGCTATTTTTCTGTTTTGCAGTTCGGCCGAGGCTGGGTATGAACCCACCACCTTTGGCACATGGGGCCGGTGCCCTACTCACTGAACCACAGGTGCTGCCCCACAAACTAAGTTTTAATAGATGGAGCTTTCCTATTAACTTGCCCCAACTGGGACTTTAACACCCCTGACGGTAAGGAGAGGATCCGGGTCTACCATCAGACTCTGATGGGCGGTCTCCGAAAAGCAGCTCATAAGCCAACTAACCTAGCCAAGGTAGGGAATGTTCAATAAGAAAAAACTGAATCCCCAGCAGACTTCTTAGAGAGAATTATGGAGGTGTTTCGTATTTACATGCCCATAGATCCAGAGGTGGAAGAAAACAAAGCCACCGTTATAATGGTCTTTGTAAATCATCCAGCCCCTGACATCAAGAGAAAGCTTCAGAGAATAGATAGGTTAGCTGAAAAGTCTCTACAAGACCTGCTCGTGGTGGCTGAAAGGGTCTACAACAATAGAGAAGCCCCGGAGGAAAAACAAACTCGAGCCCATTTGCAAGCAGACTCAAGATCTGGCCAAAGTCCTCCTAGCTTCAACTGTACACACCCCAGAAGAGCGTGTACAGCAGCTGAGGAGGCTGGCTGCAGGAGGAGGTAAGGAATCAACCTGGGGGGGAGCACCCCAGATTACGGAAAGAACAGTGTGTGTATTGTAAAGAAACAGGGTATTGGGTGAGAGAGTGCCCCAAGAAAACACAGAGGAAGCCCCACCGTGACCCTGTTCATGTCCTGGAATTAGGAGAACTCAGTGATTAAAGGGGTCAGTATTCAGAACCTCTCCCTGAAACCTGGGTAACCCTTAAAGTGGAGGGGACTTCAATAACCTTTCTTGTGGACACCGTGGCTCAACACTCAGTTTTCATCACAAACAAGGGCCAACTGGCCCCCCAAAAGTCCTGGGTATAGAGGGCCACATGGATAAAACAATATTCACGGACTACCCGAAGAACAGTGGACTTAAGTATGGGGTGGGTATCCCACGCTTTCATTTCATGGTCATCCCTGACTGCCCATACTGCCTACTTGGCCGAGACTTGCTAACCAAAATTGGAGCCCAAATAACCTTTAAGCAGGAAGGGCCTCAAATCACAGATCAGGAAGGGCACCCTCTACACGTTCTGACTGTTAGGCTGGAGGACGAGTACAAACTCCACCATAAGCCTGGACCAGAATCGGCCGACATAACTGCTTGGCTCCAGAGCCACTCGACTGCCTGGGCTGAAACAGGGGGGGATAGGTTTGGTGGCGCACAGGTCTCCGGTCATAATGAAACTTAAACGTGGTGCAGAGCCAGTCTGAGTGAAACAGCACCCTATGACTCCGGAGGCCAGGAAGGGGATTATGCCCCACATCTGCCGCCTCTTAAAGACTGAGATTCTAGTTCCCTGTCGATCAGCCTGGAATACCTCCCTGCTACCGGTAAAAAAACCCTCTCCAATGACCACTGTCCCATGTAGGACTTACGAGAAGTCGACAAACGGGTATACGCTCCTTAACTCCCTAGCCCCCCTCCCCTCACTGTGGTACACAGTGCTGGAATAAAAGATGCCTTCTTCAACCTGCCATTGGCACCACAGAGCCAAGCCATGTTTGCCTTCGAATGGAGTGACCCTGAAAAAGGCATCAGTGGACAACTGACCTGGACTTGCTTGCCGCAGGGGTTCAAAAAGTCCCCAACCATGTTCGATGAGGATTTACGTGAAGATCTGAGTGAGTACCGCAGACAACACCCCAACTTAAGTCTCCTTCAGTACGTAGATGACACCCTGATAGCAGCTGACAGTGAACAAAACTCTAGACGGGGAATACAGGACCTGCTCACCACACTGGAACACCCTGAGTATCAGGTATCAGCAAAAAAGGCCCAGATTTGTCAACGAACTATGAGTTACTTGGGCTATGTTTTAAAAGATGGGCAGAGATGGCTCTAGGAAGCACGGAAAGAAACTGTGTTAAAAATTCCAACCCCGTCGTCCCGGAGAGAAGTAAGAGAGCTTCTGGGGTCAGCCGGCTTTTGCTGTGTGTGGATTCTCGGGTTTGCTGAAATAGCAAGCCCCTGTATGAGGCCACAAAGGAAGGGCAGCCCTTCCAGTGGACAGAGAACAGAGAACAGGCCTTTCAGAAGCTGAAGGCCGCTCTTCTCTCTTCTCCCACCCTAAGCCTTCCAGATACCACCAAGCCCTTCCGTCTGTGTATCGATGAGAACAAAGGAATAGCCACAGGAGTGTTAACCCAAGCCTTAGCCCCCGTGCCTGCACATCATTGCGGCCACAGCCTTGTTAGTCAAGGACGCAAATAAGCTAATCCTGGGGCAAAACTTGCTAATAGCCACCCCTCATGCCATCGAGGGAGTGCTCAAACAACCCCCTGATTGGTGGATCAGCAATGCCCACTTGACTCACTACCAGGGGCTATTGTTAAGCCTGCCCCCAATCCGCTTCCTGCCCAGCAGCTCTCTGAATCCCACCACCCTGCTCCCTAACCTGGATGCAGACGCACCCTTGCATGACTGTGCAGACATCTTTGCCCAAGTCCACAACATCTGACCAGACCTGACATACCGGATGCAGCCGCTACCGGATGCAGAAGTAACCTGGTTCACAGTTGGAAGTAGCTTTGTTGAGGACGGCCGCAGGTACACAGTGGCAGTGGTGGTCTCAGAATCTGACACCATATGGGTGAGTCCTCTACCCCAAGGAACGTCAGCGCAGACAGCAGAATTAATAGCCCTTACTAAAGCTTTAACCATGGGAAAAGGCAAGGCAGTTAATCTCTACATTGATAGCCGGTATGCCTTCCCTATAGCCCATGTGCATGGGGCCATTTACCAAGAAAGAGGCTTGCTAACCACTGAGGGAAAAACCATAAAATATAAGCAAGAGATATTAAATCTCCTAGCAGCTTTAAGGCTACCAAAGAAATTGGCCATAATCCACTGCGCAGTGCACCAAAAGCGATTTACTCCAGTAGCCCTCGGTAACCATCAGGCAGATCAAAAGGAAAAAGTGGCCCTTCAGTCAAACCCTGGAGACCTTGAAAGTGAGCCAATCCTCGCTCTCCAATTACCTGACTCCAGGCCACCAACCGTACCAAAAAGGACCCCCACTATACCAAAAAGAACCTCAGGTGGATAGACACCATACCCCAAGCTCATCAACCACATGGGCCCCCATGGTGGAAAATTGCTGATGGCAAGTTCATCCTACCAGTGGCCCTGCGACTAGGAATACTCCAACGAGTACATCAGGTCACCCACATGGGCACGTGAAAAATGAAAGATCTTATCAGGCATGCCAAGATAAAAATTGAGCATATGGACTCTAAAATAGACCAGGTAGTTGCAAGGTGCAAAGCTTTTCAGCTTACCAATGCCAAGTCAGGCTCTACTAGCTGAGGGTCTCACCTGAGAGGTACCAAGCCCAGTGTGTATTGGGAAGTAGACTTCACCGAAGTCAGACAAGGTAAATGTGGTTTTAAGTATTTACCTTCTCCAGATGGGTAGAAGCCTTTCTGACCAAGCATGAGACAGCACAAATAGTAGTGAAGAAGTTGTTAGAAGATATCTTGCCCAGGTATGGCTTCGCCACCCTCATAGGCTCAGACAATGGACCTGCCTTTGTTTCCCAGGTAACACAGGGAGTAGCCACAGCAATAGGGGCCAATTGGAAATTGCATTGTGCATACCGCCCCCAGAGTTCAGGACAGGTAAAGCAGATGAACTGCACCCTAAAGGAGACCTTAACCAAATTATCCCTTAAGATTGGCGGAGACTGGGTGACTCTCCTTCCCTATACTTTATATAGAGTAAGAAACTCCCCTTATACTCTAGGTCTTACCCCTTATGAAATAATGTATGGAAGACTAACCCCCATTACCCCAAATTTGTAGGCCCATCTTGTAACCGAATGATCTGATAAAGAATTCCTCTTGGGCTTAGACCACCTTAAATTCCCTCATTTGGCCCAAGGTTCAAGCTGTTTATGAGAGTAGACCAATCCCTGAACCCCATAAGTTCCGGCTGGGAGACTGGGTGTTCGTCAAAATACATTGAAAAGAGACTCTGGAGCCGAGATGGAAAGGAACCTACCTGGTAGCGTTAACCACCCCATCTGCTGTTAAAGTAGATGGCGTCATGGTATCGTGTCGTGGATCCACCACAGCCACACCTGCCTCGCGGACCCTTTCACCATCAAGGAAGACTACGTGCCCCAGTGGAAACTTCAACGGACCAGAACAACCCACTTAGACTGAAATTAAGACGAGTCCCGGACAAGGAGCCATAATGTGGGTACTGTTATACTTCCTATCCCTGACCACCACCTTCAGCTGGGCGAACTCCCATGCCCCTATTTCTGTAAAATGGCAGATATACAGTCCAAATCAAAATACTGGCTGAAATAGTTGAAAGTCACCCCCCCCAATACCCGGTGGCCCACCCTACAGTTTGACTTATGTGATGCCTTTCGGGAAGGTGACAGGTCTCCTGGCTGCGTTTAGCTACTCGGGCCAGGACATAAGATCAACTTTTTACTATGACTCCCCAGGCAGCGGGCGGGAGAAGGCTCAAATAGCTAAATGTGGGGGTGCCAGTGACTATTATTGTGCAGCCTGGGGGTGTGAAACAACTGGTAACTTCAATTGGCATCCAGAAAGGTCAGGTGACTTAATCCAACTCAAAAGAAATATGACCAGTATAGGTACATGTTACCAGTCCACTGAAAGTCTTCCAATCATGAAGCAGACATATGTATTCACCTCAGGCACAGCCACTTCACAATTACACTGTAACCCTATACTCCTTGACTTCATCTGGGTGGGTAAACAGGCCATCATGACCGGTGCCTCCCCAGCTGCCGCGAGTCCCTCCTGTGACCCCAGGAGTAACAGGCACCACCCCCACTCCAGTGAGCCCCTCGAATAACCCAATGTGGAACCTGTTGACAAAAACCTTCCAGGTTATTAACACCTCCCGACCAAACCTCAGTGAATCCTGCTGGTTATGCTTGCAAGTTCAGCCCCCATATTATGAGGGTATAGCCTTACAGAGCACGCTCTCAGCCAGCACAGACTCTAACACTTGTAGGTGGCAGCAACGGGGACCCCGCATCACACTACAGTCCATAACTAGAACCGGTACCTGCATAGGCCAACCTACCACCTTGACTTTCCTCCTCTGTAACCAGACTTTTAGTTGGAATAAGACTGGATATCTAGTACCCCCCAATAACACTTGGTGGGTGAGGTCTACAGGCCTAATCCCGTGTATGCATGGAGTGGCCTTAAACCTGTCCAAAGATTTCTGTGTGTTGGTGCAGCTTATACCTTGTCTTTCTTACTACACAGGAGAGGCCCTGTACCAGAAACTAGATACCAGACCAAAACGGGAAGCCATAACAGCAGTAACTCCTAGCTATGGTCATGGGTCTCGGCTAGGCTGGAGCCGGGACCGGGGTCTCCTCCCTAATCATTCAAGATAAAAACTATGGAGCCCTAAGAGCAGCCACAGACCTAGATATAGAAAGAATGGATAAATCCATTTCCCACCTACAGGAATCCCTTACTTTCCTCTCAGAGGCCGTGCTCCAGAATAAGCGAGGCTTGGATTTACTTTTCCTACAGAGGGCGGATTGTGCGCAGCTCTCGGGGAAGAATGTTTTTTCTATGTTGACCACTCCAGAGTTGTTAAAGAATCTATGTCCTTAATTAGAGAAGGATTACATAAAAGAAAACTAGAAAAGGAATGATCTCAAAACTGGTATAAATTCCTTCTTTTTTTTTTTTTCCTGAGACAGAGCCTCAAACTGTTGCCCTGGGTAGAGTGCTGTGGCGTCACAGCTCACAGCAACCTCTAACTCCTGGGCTCAAGCGATTCTCCTATCTCTACCTCCCAAGTAGCTGGGACTACAGGCAGGCTCCCGCCACAATGCCTGGCTATTTTTAGGTTGCAGCCGTCATTGTTGTTTGGTGGGCTCGGGCTGGATTCGAACCTGCCAGCGCAGGTGTATGTGGCTGGTGCCTTAGCCACTTGAGCCCAGGCGCCGAGCCTGAATCCCTGTTTAATTGGTCACCCTGGCTTTAATGGGTCGCCTTACTTTCTGTACTAGTTGGACCTATAACTCTTCTCCTATTTCTCCTCCTTGTAGGCCCCTGAGTCATTAATAGATTCTTAGCCTTTATAGAAAACGAATAGGAGCAGTACATTTACTTGTCTTACAAAGTCAGTACAAGCCACTATCCACAGAAGAAAGCTATGCAACCCCAGACCCATGACTGGGTCTGGATAGTTACAAGACAAGGGGGGAATGAAAGAATAAAAATAACTCCATCTTGTAAGAAGCCACCATCTTAGAGTTCCTTTGTTCCGGAGAACAGCCCGCATCTCAGGGCTCCTTTGTTCTCATTCCTAGCCTATCAGGGCTAAGCAGGGCACTCTCCCCATCAGGTGACCCAAGCCGAGACTATCCATTCGACGCAGGCCTGACCAATGAGTGTCAAGGAGCATTTAAAATAACCAATCATACTACCCACATTCCTGAATTCCCCCCCCTTACCACAATAAAACCCCCCTCCAACCCAGAGACGGGGGTCCTCAGAATGCTCCCTCCATGTTGGGTACTCTGTAGGCCCTGGCTTGAGCTTGAATAAAGGCTCTTTTGCTGTTGCATCGAATATGTCTCCCTGGTGGTTTTTGGAGATTAAGTGATCTGGGCACTACAATGTATAGGTTGGGGGCCTCCTCCACTTACATTCTCCCAGAAGAAAACAGCCTTATTTTTATTGTAGAACACTGTAGAATTTATGGTCCACCTATCAGAGTTATTTTTGGCCAAAGTCTATTTCAGAAACAAGTCTAGTTACATACCTAAACTCAATGTAACATTTTTTTGTTGTTGCAGTTTGGCCGGGGCCAGGTTGGAACCTGCCCACCTTGGTACATAGGGCCCTACCCACTGAACCATAGGCGCAACCCAAATTTGCTAATTATTGTGATCTGATCACGGTACACTCATTACATGTATTGAAACATCACTATATACATTATAAATATGTCTAATTGTTATGTGTCAATTAAATAATAATAAAATAAAACTTTAATGAAAGAAAAGAAATGCCAAAGGCTTTGAGACAGTCTCTTTGTCACCTTTAGTAGAGTGCCATGTGCCACAGCTCACAGCAACCTCACACTCTAGGGCTTGAGCAATCCACTTGCCTCAGCCTCCGAAGTACCTGGGACTACATGTACCTGCCACAATGCCTGGCTAGTTTTTTTTTGTGTGTGTGTGTGGAGACAGAGTCTTACTCTGTCGCCCTTGGTAGAGTGCTGTGGAGTCACAGCTCACAGCAACCTCTAGCTTTTGGGCTTAAGCAATTCTCTTGCCTCAGCCTCCCAAGTAGCTGGGACTACAGGCACCCGGCTAATTTTTGATGCAGTTCGGCTGGGCCAGGTTTGAACCCGCAGCCCTTGGTATGTGGGGTTGAAGCCCTACTCACTGAGCCACAGGCGCCGCCCTGGCTAGTTTTTTTTTTTTTTTTTTTATATTTTTAGTAGAGATGGGGTCTTGCTATTGCTCAGACTGGTCTTGAATTCCTGAGCTCAAGGAATCCACCTACTTCAGCCTCTCAAAGAGCTAGGATTACATATGTGAGCGACTACACTTGGTACCAGAGACTTACTTTTTAAAATACCAGTCTTAAGGAATTTAGAGTAAGGAAAATGCACGTGGAATTTACTGTCACTGCCATTTCAAATACTGCTAAAAATTTCCAAAGAAGATAATCTTGTGTTCACTCCAAAGCAGCATGATTATTAATTCAATCATGGCAACAATTTCCATTAATATAAAAGGCTTTGGCTCAAGCAGGTAAGGTGCGAGCCACATACACCTGAGCTGGTGGGTTCGAATCCAGCCTGGGCCCACCAAACAACAACGACTGTTGCAACCAAAAAATAGCAGGGCATTGTGGCGGGTGCCTGTACTCCCCGCTACTTGGGAGGCAGAGGCAGGAGAATCGCTTGAACCCAGGAGTTGAAGGTTGCTGTTAGCTGTGATGCCATGGCACTCTACCCAGGGTGACAGCTTGAGGCTCTGTCTCAAAAACAAACAAACAAAAGGCTTTGATGACTTTCAAACTACAAAATAAGTAGGTATCTGAGGATGACAAGGGTGAATAGGAAGCAGCTGCTGTGACACGTGAACAAGGGACAGGACAGGTCACCTCTGGAGGCTGCCTGGCTGGTGGTGCTCTCTGTACACTGCAGGCTCTTCAGCAGCTGCATCGACTTGCCGGCCATTATGATCTGCTTCAGCACAGGTTTGAGGAAGGACACCATGGTGTGCTGCCTGCCGGAGGGCCCCTGGTCACTGCCAGAACTTGCACTAGCATTATCACTCATTTTGTCTTCATTTTCTGTCTTTTCCGATACACTGTATAATGTGTAAGTGGCATACCAGAAGTCTCTGTGATTTACTGGAACATTTTTGTTTCTAAAGAGAGTCAAAAAGAATTTTCAACTTTAATCTCTTCCTAAAAAACAATAGTATATCTGTTCTAACTAAGGTATATTTTCTGCACATTCTAAAATGAATGCAATCTTCTGGCAAAATAGGGCTGTTTTAATCTGATCTCAGTTTAGCATAGAAAAGCAGATAGATACTCTGAAGAGTGTAAGTGCTAGGTTCCCTTTGTGGTCCCACTTGTCAGAGCCTGAGACTGGCCAGGTCTCCAGCCCCCTGCTTATCTAGCTTTGTTCCAGACACATACACTATGCTGTTATCTCACTCAGGAACAATTGCTTTTAGGTGCCTGAGAACTATTTGCTTCAGCAGAAGGGAGAGATAGATAGATAGTCTTTGAGGGTGAAGCAGTCTTAGAAGAACAGATATTTAGCAAAGTTTAGTAATCTTCAGCCTAGAGGCGCTAGGCGTTCTGCAAGCAGGAGAAGCGACAGAGTCAGAGTAAGCAGTCCATGACAGAATGCACGCCAGCTCCTGACTGCCTTCTCCTCCCAGCCTAATATAGAGCTGATCTTGTGACTCTTAATACCACAGGCGAAGAGACTGCCAATTCACTAATGATCTTATCTTGGAGCTCTCTTATACTTGTTAGGAGAGCCAAATCCCTCCCCATGTCCTTTTTATCAAGTTGTTCTTTTTTTTTGAGACAGAGCCTCAAGCTATCACCCTGGATAGAGTGCTGTGGCATCACAGCTCACAGTAACCTCCAATTCCTGGGCTCAAGCGAGTCTCTTGCCTCTGCCTCCCA
>CAUYON010192266.1:0-29584 GCA_963573935.1 Arctocebus calabarensis
AGGCGCCAGCCATGTACACCTGAGCTGGCGGGTTCGAATCCAGCCCGGGCCCGCCAAACAACAATGACAGCTGCAACCAAAAAATGGCCGGGCGTTGTGGTGGGCCCCTGTAGTCCCAGCTACTTGGGAGGCAGAGGCAGGAGACTCACTCGACCCCAGGCCCAGGAATTGGAGGTTGCTGTGAGCTGTGATGCCACAGCACTCTATCCAGGGTGATAGCTTGAGGCTCTGTCTCAAAAAAAAAAGGAAAAAAATGAATTGAGATTATGAATATAGCTTAAAGCAACCTCCAACTCTTGGACTTAAGCGATTCTCCTGCCTCAGCCTCCCAAGTAGCGGGACTACAGGTGCCCACCACAATGCCCGGCTTCTTTTTGGTAGAGACAGGGTCTCACTCTGGCTCAGGCTGGTCTCAAACCTCTGAGCTCAGGGCAATCCACCTGCCTCCACCTCCCAGAGTGCTAGGATTACAGGCGTGAGCCACCACACCCAGCTGAGATTATAAATATAAAATTACTAGGGCTTCTCTTCCCAAGGGCCTGGACAAGTGAGGGCTCAGGAACTTTAATTGTCATATGTGTCATGATTAAGCTACTTGTGATCCCATCCACAGCTATTGTTTCACACCCACACATATCCTGCCTTTGCTGCCCACCTGTCAAGGGTCTGTGACCTCTTGCCTGTACCTGTGGCCACCAGCCCCGCAATGCAGTAAACACTGTCAGCCCTAACCCTGTGAGGAAGGTTGCTCCCTCCCTTAAACTCCAGTCACCAAAATGCAGGATGATTTCATTTATTTTAAAAGGCAATGAATAAGTATTTTAACAACTCCTCTTTTGCCAAGTTAAAAGGAGAGAAGAGTCCCAGTATATACCTAGAGTTAATATGGCAAGTGATTCCTTTCTGGTGCACAGAGGTATTAAAAGTGACGAAAAGCAGGAGGGAGGATAACAAACGTCTGCTAGTTCTGCAGCCGAGTTTCTGTCTGGGACCCCATTTGGTTCACTGAGATCATCCAAAGTCTGGTCCATCTATCTCTAAGTGGCCTTGTTTGGAGGGAAAACATGCAAAATAAATTTAAAAAGTTTGAATGAGGTATCTGCAGTATTTATCGAGCACCTGCTGTATACTAACACAACCTCCTGTATACTAAGTATTAGACTAGACACCACCCCGAGGTGGTTGCTATGTGAGTACTTGAAATCCAGTTGTGGAAAGAGATGCCCCCAGAGAAGATCTGATAACACAGAACTGGAACAAAGGTTTACAGGAGATCAGAGGGGCACTGGGAAGAGGTCCCTGGTATAGAGACTTGATGTGAACCCCCAGGGACCTAATGGGCAGAGAGAAGGACTAGGAGAATTCCAGATGTGAAGACCAGCAGAGGCACAGGGGCAGAGGAGCCTGGGGGAAGTGTTTGGGGGACCCAGAGGTGGCCTGCAGGGGCAGAGGGTGGGCTGGGGAACCACAGGAAATAATAGTACCTAGAGGGATGATCTCTAGGGAACTTGAATTCTAGATAAAGGGCACTGCATTGTCTAGATTTGTCTAGAAAAGGGGCTTTGGAACTGATTGATAATAGGCTTGGATTCAGTTAACGGGGAACAATACCTAAAATAAAATCATATGTGGGCAGTGCTTTTCTGGTTAGTGAAAATAAACATTGCTGCGTATTTGCATTTGATTCTTACTTGTGCTCTGCATTATGCAATACAGCTTTATTGCAGAAAATCTAAAAATCAGCAAGACGCAAAAGCTTACCTGTAATCCTATTGATCAGAGGAAACCACTTAACATTTTGGCGTATTTTCTTCATGTTTTATTTCTAAATATATGTTCATTTCAAAAATGGGTCCAGGGAGGCGCCTGTGGCTCAGTGAGTAGGGCGCTGGACCCATATACTGAAGGTGGCGTGTTCAAACACAACCCGGCCAAACTGCAACAAAAAAATAGCTGGGTGTTGTGGCAGGCGCCTGTAGTCCCAGCTACTTGGGATGCTGAGGCAAGAGATGAACTGTAATGCCAGGACACTCTACAGGGGGAAACAAAGTGAGACTCTGTCTCTAAAATAAATAAATAAATAAATAGGTCCAGTATATTTATTTTCACATAACAGAGAATTTCCCCCAGGACATGGAATATTCTTAGAAAACAAGATTTGTGTTGCTATCATAGAATACTTGAGGCTGGGTGATTTATCAAGAAAAGAGGTTTGTTTGGGATGGGCACAGTGGCTCACCCTTATAATCCTAGCACTCTGGGAGGCCAAGTGGATTGCTTGAACTCAGGCTGTCAAGACAGGCCTGAGCAAGAGCAAGACCCCCATCTCCACTAAAATTAGAAAAAATGAGCTGGGCATTGTGGTGGGCACCTGTAGTCCTACCTACTCATGAGGCTAAAGCAAGAGGATCACTTGAACCCAAGAGTTTGAGGTTGCTGTGAGCTATGACACTAGAGAAGCCTACCCAGGGCCACAGATGAGACACTGTCTCAAAGGAAAAAAAAAAGAGGTTTGCTTGGCTTACAATTCTAGTGGCTGGAAAGTCCAAGTTTGGGCAGCTGCATCTGGTAAAGGCTTCATGCTGCTTCCACTCAACATGGGGAGCCGGTATGTGCAGAGAGACCATGTGGAGAAGCAAGAGAGAGAAACTGAGGAAGCCAGATGTTTTTGACAGCCTGCTCTCCAAGGAACAAATACATTTTCACCACAGTGAGAACTCACTTTCCCCTAAGGGAAGGCATTAATCTATTCATGAGGGATCCACCCCAAACACCTCCTGCTAGGTTCCACCTCCCAGCACTGCCACATTATAGGTCAAATTTCAACATGAGTTTTGACGGGGACAAACTGCATTCAAACCATAACATGAGATGGTTACTAGCTCTATAAACTTCCCTTTTCTTGATGTACCATATTGTTATTTATGATTGCCCTCTGTTGAACATTTAAATTGCCTCAAATTTTTCATTGTTGAAATAATGCTGCAATGAAATCCCAGTATGTAAATATCAGTCTGCATCTCTCTGATTACTTTGTGATATGAAGTTACTAGAGCAAAGGGCGTAGGTATTTTCAGGACTCTGGTTATATACTGACAAATTGTTTTCAAAAAAAGATTCTACCAATTTACACATTCATCAAGTATACATGAAAGGGCTTGTTTCCCTACAGATACACCCTAGGGCTAAATATTTTTAAAGTCTTTGCTAATTAGATAAGTGAAAAATAGAATCACAGAATCTCATTTAAATAATCATTTTTTGATACTTGTGTGTTTGAATTTAGAAATATTTTTTCATTAATGTGTATTTCTATGAATTAACCATATGTTTTAAATTTTCATCTTCGTATAAATCACTTATTATTATATATTTTTAAAGCTGTTATTACATTGGTTAGCATTTGTTATACTATGTTTTAATACACCTTATGTTTTTTTTTTTTGTAGAGACAGAGTCTCACTTTATCGCCCCTGGTGGAGTACTGTGGTGTCAGACAGCTCACAGCAACCTCCAACTCCTGGGCTTAGGCGATTCTCTTGCCTCAGCCTCCCAAGTAGCTGGGACTACAGGCGCCCGCCACAATGCCTGGCTGTTTTTCTGTTTTTGCAGTTCGGCTGAGGCTGGGTTTGACCCCGCCACCTTCGGTATATGAGGCCAGCGCCCTACTCAATGAGCCACAGGTACCGCCCCTTATGATATTTTTGACCAAACATGTTTTACATTTTCTATAATTCTATCTATTGGTTTGTCCCTTTCTTCCACTTTTTGAAAATTATTAATACAATGTCCAGGCTTGGTGCTGGTAGCTCAGGGACTAGGGTGCAAACCACGTACACTGGAGCTGGCCAGCCTGCTTGAACCCAGCCTGGGCCTGTCAAACAATGACAACTACAACCAAAAAATAGCTGGGCATTGTGGTGGATGCCTGTAGTCCCAGCTACATGAGAGGCTAAGGTAAGAGAATCGTTTAAGCCTAAGAATTTGAGGTTGCTGTGAGCTGTGGTGCCACAGCACTCTACCAATGGCAACATGGTGAGACTTTGTCTCTAAATAAATAAATAAATAAAATTAAGAATGGGTGTGTTTAACCCTCAAGGAAATCTGAATCTGTAAAGGAAGCCAAAGTTATGGTCATCTGAGCTTTAATTTCCCAAACAGCAACCTTGAGAATGAGCATCCATGGAATGAATGCCCATAGAAGTGGAAACAAATTTGCTTGTTCCTTTTTTTTTTGGAAAGGGGGGCTCACTCTGTCACATAGGCTGGTGTACACTAGATTGATCATAGCTCACTGCAGCGTTGAACTATGGAGCTCAATCAACCCTTTCTCCTCAGCCTCCCCAGTAGCTGGGGCTATAGGAGCACACCATTGTGCCTGGCCAATTATTATTATTATTTTTTAATTTAGAGATGGTATCCTACTATATTGCCCAGCCTGATCTTGAACTCTTGGTCTCAAGTGATCCTTCCTCCTTGACCTCCCAAAGTGCTGGGATTATAGGCATGAGCCCAGCATCTGGCCAAATGCACTTATTCTATTTTTCAGGAGTGACACATGAATCATGGAGTCGACAGTGAACTTCATCTATTGGGACTCAAATTCTCGTAAAGAGGATCTGAGTGATTGGTGCCTCCCACCTATGCAGTTCCATCGGTTTGATCTTAACTGTCTGTCAAGGATTTAGGGAAGATGCTGCATCCAAGTATAATATAACTCTCTTCAAATCAACTTGGCATGTGGCCTTTGCCATCATCACAAACCACATCACAACTGAGTTCAACCAGCCTACGTGCTCTGGATGTGGTGCCAGCAAGGCCCAGTCACTGATTCTCCCTACACGCTAAACTCTGCCTGTGCTCCCCACTCGACTGGCCTTGGGAGATGAGTGGTTCACAAGCAAACTCTAGGTAAGCTGTGATGAACAACTCAAAGTGCCTGTCCTCATTAGCCGAGCCAAGTCAACCTGCTTCCCCATCAACGGGTGGCGTGTGATGATCAGCCAGCGTGTGCTGATTGAGTGAATGAATGGAGACGTGTGAGAGACAGTCTAGACCAGTGCACTACGTTGAATAATCATCAATATCACAGAACTTTATGATCTTAGCAGTTTGTAAATTTTTACCTGGCCTGAACATGTAAACATATAGACAGAAAAGGAACCCAAAAAGTATTTTTAAAAATATACAACAAGCAAGCTGCAGCACACCCTCATCTTCTTAGAGCCAGAGAGGTAGCCTTACATTTTTTTCTGTAGGTGAGTAAATAAGAAGGGGAGGAAAGAGAGAGAGGGCTGAATATGGAAGAAAGTATCAGTTGCCCCAATTACAAACAAGTGCTAGGCTGGGTGTACAGGATCACACCTGTAATCCCAGCACTTCGAGAGGCCAAGGTAGGGGGGATCTCTTGCAGTCAAGAATTCGAGACCAGCCTGGGTATCATAGCAAGACGCCATCTCTTAAACAAATAAAAAAAATTAGGCAGGCTTGGTGGCACATCCCTGTAGTCCCAGCTACTCATGAGGCTAAGGCAGGAATTCAAGGCTACAGTGAGCTATGATAACACCGCTGCAGTCCAGCTTGGGAAAAAGAGCAAGACCCTATATCTGAGAAGGAGTAAAATAAAATAAATAATTCTTTTTTTTGAGACAGAGTCTTGCTTTGTTGCCCTGGGTAGAGTGCCGTGAGTCACAGCTCACAGCAAGCTCTAGCTCTTAGGCTTAGCCAATTCTCTTGCCTCAGCCTCCCAAGTAGCTGGGACTACAGGCCCCTGCCACAGTGCCCGGCTATTGTTTTGTTGCAGTTTGGCTGGGGCTGGGTTCAAACCTGCCATCCTTGGTATATGGGGCCAGCACCCTACTGAATGAGCCATAGGTGCCTCCCAATAAGTAATGTTTTTCTTTTTTAAAGGAAGATGACAGCTCGGCACCTGTGGCTCAACAGGCTAAGGTGCCAGCCATGTACACCTGAGCTGGCGGGTTTGAATCCAGCCCGGCCCGCCAAACAACGACGGCTGCAACCAAAATATGGCCGGGCGTTGTGGCGGGTGCCTGTAGTCCCAGCCACTTGGGAGGCGGAGGCAGAAGGCTCGCTTGAGCCCAGGCATTGGAGGTTAATAAATAAATAAATAAAATAAAAGGAAGATGACAACCTGGGTTAAGAGAGGGCTGCCTGGTTGGGAGCTGAGGCTCACACCTGAAATCCTAGCACTCTGGGAGGTCAAGGCTAGTGCATTACTTGAGTTCAGGTGCTCAAACCAGCCAGAGCTAGAGTGAGACCCTTTCTCTAAGAAAAATAGAAAAACTAACAGGGTATCATGGTGGGTGCCTATAGTTCCAGCTGCTCCGGAGGCTGAGGCAGGAGGATCACTTGAGCCCAATAGTTTGATGCTGCTATGAGCTCTGATGCCACAGCACTCAACCCAGGGCGACAGAGTGAGACTCTGTCTCCAAAAAACAAAAACAAAAAACAAAAAATAAAAACAGGGCAGCTCCCGTAGCTCAGTGGGCAGGGCACCAGCCACGTACACCGAGGCTGGAGGGTTCAAACCCCGCCTGGGGCCAGCTAAAACAACAATGACACATGCGACAGCAACAACAAATAACGGGTGTGTGGCAAGCACCTGTAGTCCCAGCTACTTGGGAGGTTGACGCACGAGATTTGCTTAAGCCCAAGAGTTTGAGGTTGCTGTGAGCTGTGACACCATAGCACTCTACCCAGGGTGACAGCTCCAGACTCTATTTCAAAAAATATAAATAAATAAAAACAGAGGGCCACCTAACAGAGGCATTATGGGGACTACTTTAATAAACTGGGAATAAGATATGTAGTTAATACATATTGTTGTCTGGAAAGAAATATATGTGTCCAAGGCACTGAAAATTCTACTAAAACAGTTTATCTTAAACGGTCCCCTGGATTCTTGTTTACCTTATTCATTTGTGTGATCTTTAAAGACATTGTTTTGCTAAGTAAATACAGAAAGACTGTTCAGCTGCTGTGAATTCCAAATTAGAAGCATCTGAACCTGCATCACACACTGAAATTCATCATTTTAGCATCTACCATAAAATTTGCACACGTAGCCAATCCTTGGTTACTCTTTTGCAAGTCACTGTTTTGTTGGAGCTATGAGTCTAATTTCTAACCTCTATCTGATTTCTTCCTCAACTCCCATATTCCCAATTTGCCTCTTCCCAGCCTCCACACTCTGAGCTGCCTTAAACTCACAAAATGCAAATTAATGTCAATATTAGCCCCGATAAAACCAGTAAATCGCAGCAGCAAAAAGGAATTTTCCAAAAGTTGCCTGCAGTTTGGATTAGCCCCCCCAGCACCCCCATCTCTCTGTGGGGAACCACAGAGGCAGCAGAAGGCAGGAGACCTCAGTGGCTAGACAAACAGGCTTTGGCACTACAACTGAGTTTCAACCCCAGATCCACCCATGACGTAAGCCCTCTCAACCTCAGTTTCCTCATCTGTGAAATTGGGAGACATGTAAAGACCTGGGCATGGTGCCCAGGACACAGCAAAATAATTGCTGTTTTCAAAAGCAGGAAAGAATTCCTTCTAAGGAGGCAGTGATCTCCCCCTTTCTATTAATAAGGAACAACCTATGAAGGGAGCACAGAAAATGCTTTCATACAAGTGACGAGTAAGAGTTAAAATGTCTGGTAACCTGAAAATTTAATCCATAAATTAGACCTCCCCTATGGGATCGGGGCTGGAAACAGCACAGCTGTCTATGGGAGTATTGCTGAGGAAGCCACTGGAAACCGGGCCAGTCCAGGTGGAGTGTACAAAAGCATAAAGTAATTGCTGGAAGCCTGCCAGACTCACTGACGTACAAGAATGGCCCCCTGAGTGGTGGGCTACAGCTCTGTGGTAAGGTAGGGGTGCCCACCTTACACCCTGGATCAGTTATCTCAGGGCCTCACCCCCACCCCACATCCCAACAAGCTCTGACTGGGCAAAGGAACATCATTCCAAAAGTTCATGGAGAGTTTGGTTTGGAGAATGCAAAACACATTTTTCTCAAAAAGGTGTCACAAAAAGTTATTAGGTTTCCCCACGCCCAGGGCCAATAGCCTGGTTTGTTTATTTATTTACTTATTATTGTTTTTTGTTTGTTTGTTTTTTGAGTCTGAGTCTCAAGCCGTCGCCTCGGGTAGAGTGCCAGGGCATCACAGCTCACAGCAACCTCCAGCTCCTGGGCTTAAGCAATTCTCTTGCCTCAGCCTCCTAAGTAGCTGGGACTATGGGTGCCAACCAGAACGCCGGGCTATTTTTTGCTTGCAGCCATCATCATTATTTGGTGGGCCTGGGCTGGATTCGAACCCGCCAGCTCAGGTGTATGTGGCTGGCGCCTTAGCCACTTGAGCCACAGGCACTGAGCCTATTTATTATTGTTGTTACTTCTGAGACAGGGTCTTGCTCTGCTACCCAGGCTGTGGCACAGTGGTAAGATCATAGCTCACTGTAACCTTGAACTCCTGGGCTCAAATGATCCTCTTGCCTCAGTCTCTTGAGCAGCCTAGACTAACAGGCATGTACTACCATGCCTGGCTAATTCTCAGATTGATTTTGTAGAGACACGGTCAGTCTCACTATGATGCCCAGGCTGATCTCAAAGTTTTGGCCTCATGCGATCCTCCTGCCTTAGCCTCCCAAAGGGCTAGGATTGACAGGAGTAAGCCACTCAGCCGGAGTGGCCTGCTTTCTGAGTTGCAGCAGCTGGGCAGCAAGATAAAGCCTCCTTGGGTCTCAATTTCCTCATCTGTAAACTTCTATCTTATGTTTTGCAAGGATTGAGCGAGTTAGTGCATCTAACGTTTGGAGAGGGCCTGGCACATAGCAGGTGCTCACTGAATTAGCAGTCATCTTTATCATGAAGGTCAGGAGGTAACAGAGTAGAAACCTCCGCATGGCTGCAGTAGGGAATTTAGGCCTCCCAGGAGAGGCAGGAATCACACAAAAACTCTGTGGCATAGGAGAAGGACTTAGGGGAACCAGCCTCCCAAGGCACTGTTTACTGAGCACTTAGAATGTTCCAGGCATGGTGCATCATCTCTCACTCCTCCTGCCAACAAAGCTTTTAGGGAGTTCTTGTGATTGCTATCAGCTCCAGTTAGTTAAGGAGGATACTGGGGGAAGAAAGGCACAGCCATTGATGACACCATGACATCCCTTTAATTGTCTCCCGTTAGGTGCTGTGTCCAGAAAATGAGTGACCTGAGTAAGCAGGATGTCCATCAGGAACTTCCCCCCAAGACCATCCTTCTCTCATCTGGCTCCCCAAGAAATCCCAGTTTCCTAGAGCAGTAAGGCAGCATCCCCTGGAAAGGGGCCTTGTTCTACATCTTCTTTACAAGAACCTTCTCTTCACGCTGCCACTGTACCTCATTTGTTCCTGGGCCCATTGCTGATACTAAAAACTGTGGAAACTGTGGGCAGGAGACACTTGGGCTAACCGAAGTGGTCTAGGAGGGGAAATTGGCACTTACATTTCTAGTGTTCATGAAAATGTGAAAACTGGTATCTGCTGCTACTTAGGAAAATTGTTTTCTGCTTCTACTTATGAAGATAATTCAGAAAGGAAGAAGCTTTCATTGCACAGGAGATTTTCAGGGGAATAGCTATCAACTATCACTATTATTAAGAGGTAAAAAAAAAAAAGCCTGGTAAATGCTGAATCACCAAGAGGATTGGGAGGGTGACTGTGAGTGTTCACTATGACTTTCAACCAACTGGGGCCAGAAAATTCAGTGGAGAGAAGTTGGACAGATTTGGGGTTGGAGAGATGGGCAAGGCCACTTGAGCTCTGTCATCTGTAGAAAAGTAGAAGAACCAGCCTCAGCCTTCCCCTGAGAGGTTTAGAGTTAGCAAGAAAGAATCGTCTTCGCTGATCACAGGAGACAAAGTGGTGTGGCAGGTCCATTGAGGGCTAAATGCACCGATAGCTGAGTAGAAACCAAAACATCAAGAAAATTGAAATCCTAGCTTTTTGGTCTCACATAGGACATCTGGTTTCCCTAAGTGAGCAAATATTTACTGAACAACCACCAAGGGCCCAGAACTTGGGGTATTAGGAGGAATTTATTGGCTATAAACACTGAGATTCACTGAACACTCTCACCCTGAGATGGAGGTGGAACCTCTCCCCTGTCTGACTCCTTTGAGACAGTGAAAGTCAAGTTCTGCGTAGAAATGGATCCGTCCTCTTGAGTCAAAGTTCCCACAAAGTCCAAAGTTTTGTTTCAGGGGTTAAAGTCACAAAACTACAGATTCTGAAAGGATTCAAATTTTGACAATGAACCTGTGATTTTGCTCTTAATGGATATATTATTACTCTTCTCATGGTTTTATATGCTTTTCAGACTTTCCAGTTTTGCTCATCACCATGGTTGCAAAGAAAACATCTTTAAGTCCTTGAGAATCAAATTAAAGTCAAGTCAGGAAACTTTTTCCTACTAACATTATAGGAACATCTGTCAGGGGAGCCCCTTGGCATTCAGTCAGAACCCACCCCCACAAACTGAAGAATTTTTTCCAGGCAGTTTACCACAAAATGGACAATGAAATCTATCTCTTGCATGGTGTAATTTTTTTTTTCTTTTTAATAAAAAAATTCTCTTTCTTACATGTATTTTATGAAAAATATAATTGGTTTTGCAAGCATAAGTATACTAAAAGTTTCATGTATATTACTAACAGAAGCTTTTTTTTTTTGTAGTTAAAAAGGCCAGATCAAATATGCACCCAGTTCACGTGAGATCATTTCTTTTTTTTTTGGTTGCAGTTTGGCCGGAGCTGGGTTTGAACCCGCCACCCTCTGTATATGGGGCCAGCACCCTACTCACTGAGCCACACGCACCTCCCAACCTGAGATCATTTCTTTTGGCAAAGTACTCTATCATTAATGGAGAAATTTTTTTGTTAGAGGAAATTTGGATTTAAATATTTGAAATCTTGAGATTACTTTTATCAAACCTCATAACATCATAGGATGGCATTTGGGCAAAGAGGAGAGAAAATAAGGTATAATCCTTTCTCTCAAGATCTAGATTCTGTACTTGGGACTCACTTATTCTAATGAATACAGTAAAATAAAAATAGCCTCAATCAAAACTTCCTTGGATTAGCCTTGATAATCAAACTGGAAGCTTATTTGGCTTAAAATTATAGTCAATTTGCCCAAATGGATTCACGGATGTTTTGTTGTCATCCCTCCATTTATCTAGTCTATATATATATATATATTTTTTTTTTTTTTTTTTTTGAGACAGAGCCTCAAGCTGTCGCCCTTGGTAGAGTGCTGTGGCATCATAGCTCACAGCAACCACCAACTCCTGGGCTTACGCGATTCTCTTGCCTCAGCCTCCCAAGTAGGTGGGACAACAGGTGCCCACCACAAGGCCTACCTATTTTTTGTTTGTAGTTGTCATTGTTTGGCAGGCCTGGCTGCATTTGAACCTCCACCTCTGGTGTATGTGGTTGGCGCCTTAGTGGCTTAAGCAACAGGCGCTGAACCTATCTAGTCAGTATGAATTGAGCACCTATTACAAGCTAAACACTTGTTGTTCAGCAACAAACAAGTATCATGGCTTGTTCTAACAGGTGGGTTTTGCCAGCCTTCTTTTTTTTTGTAGAGACAGAGTCTTATTTTATCGCCCTCAGCAGAGTGCCATGGCGTCACACAGCTCACAGCAACCTCCAACTCCTGAGCTTAGGTGATTCTCTTGCCTCAGCCTCCCGAGTAGCTGGGACTACAGGTGCCTGCCACAACGCCAGGCTATTTTTTTGTTGCAGTTCGGCCGGGGCTGAGTTTGAACCCGCCACCCTTGGTATATGGGGCGCTCACTGAACCAGAGGTGCCGCCCTTGCTAGCCTTCTTGTAATGGGGTATGAGTGACAATGGGGGCGTGTAGAATGATGTTGGGACGGTTTCTCTTCTTCTTATCTTAGAATCAACCACAGGCTTGAGAGATGCCCAGGGGTCTCAGAGAAGAGTGAAATGAGACCTTTTCCTTTCTTATCAGCTTTCTCTGATCTTCTCTGACAGAACCTCATCATACTGCAAGGAGCTAGATCTATTTCTGCCTTTCAAAGCTCCAAATATCCTCTTCTGGGGTTTCCACTCAATGAAATCCCTCTCTGAAGACCAAGCACCACTTAAATAAAGTCTTGGGGCCTTTCATAGAGGAAATTAGTGCTTTCCTGTGGGAGTTCAAAATGTCTTTGATGGAAGTGTCAGTGGGGCTGCAGAGACCTGGTATATTTTGTCACTTTCTTCTCAACAAGCTGTGGTCCTCTATCTTTAAACCTGTTAGTACAGGGACATTCTAGAACACATTATATTTTTGAGCACCTCACCTCTAAAAGCAAACTGACTCCTTGCCATTCTTCACAAGTATTAAAAGACATGCCCTGCTTGGAGATCGTGGAGACATAATCACAGTATCCCTTGGGAGACCTCTCCTCTGCTTCCTCACATTGGAGCTTTCCTGTGAGGCTTGGAGCTGCGTATTACCAATTCCTTGCAGCTAATATTATTGAGCACCTACTATGTGCAGGAAGTGTGCCAGGAGGTTGAGAGACACAGAGCCCCTGACTGTGGATGGGGGAAAGTGATGGGAAAATAATTAGGGGCAGTTTTGATAGGATCTATAATGTAAGTACATGCCAAGTTGAAGGGGAGGCCGTGGAAGCAGGTGACTCTTCTGAAAAGGTCTTGAAAGATAAGTGAGAACTCTACAGCTGGGGCTGAGGGTTCCAACATTCTAGGCAGGGGGAACAAAAGAGCAAAGGAGGAAGGAAAGGGGAACTGTAAAAGAGAATATGGTGACAGACTGGAAGCCCTGGTGAAATGTCACACTGAGGGTGGATTGTTATAGTTGGGGAAACAGGTATGTGGTCATTACGTGTGTGTCAACCGATCACAAATTACTCTCACCAAGTCAGGATTAGGAGAAGAATCTACATTCTTCCTTCAATGAGGGCAGGAATGAAGAAGAGGGAACAGCCCCAGAGGGGCAAGAGGCCAACAGCCCCTGGCCATTAGCAGTGCTATTGCCCGTTTGACCCTGTAGCCTGCTTTTTGCCCCACAGACTGGGAACAGAACTACCTTTGGGAGGTTCCCAGCCACAAAGCCCAGCTAGCTCCATCACCAGAATGGCCTGGAAATCCACCCACTTCTTCCCACACCCCATAGAGCTAAGCTAGTTCACCGGGCAGAGCGTATCCTCATTGTTCAAGTCGCTGACCTTCCCCAGGAGGCCAGCGAGCCCCTCTCCATAAAGAGCTGGTAGCATGTGCTGAGCAATGCTGCAGGCTGGGCCCAAAGAGGATACTCTCCCGTGTGTGAGGCCCCCACTCTGGGAAAATGAGTGAACACTTATCAGAATTACAAAAATTATGCTCATAGTCCTTAAGATCTCAACCACATTGAAATCTGAGCTGTGTTTAGTAGCTCGCATGGCCTGGTAAAAGCTTGGAGAATAGTCCAGAATGTTGGATGACTAAGGTCAAACAAGAAATCAGACCTTACCCAGGGTTTCATTGTCCATCTCTTCCATAAGCACAGTTCTTGGTTTTCCCACTGTATCTCTACAGCATTTGTGACCATCACACGGCCTTCTCTCCGGGACAGTTGAAAGCAGTGTTCAAATCCTGGCCCCACTGTTGCTCTGAAACTTTAAACAAATGACTGAATTCTTAGGCACATCCTGATTCTCTCTGAGCTTCACAGGGGCACCACAGGGTGAGCTCAAATGGTTTACATCAGGAGCATGAGATGATTTAGACAGAGGGGCTTGTAAAAAGTCAAGCATGATATAAAAAGATAGCCGTTATAAAATTAATACTAGTACCAATGGCCCAGACCTCATCGAACTCCCATTGTTTGCAGATTTGAATAAAGGGAAAGACCCAGGCTTGTGCTTGCTGATGGAACTGAGAAACATTATAGAAAAGCTTCTCTGGTTTCCAGTTAATAGTCCCGATCTCACATCAGATGGCATTACCACAAATTTTTTTTGGCAGAACTTCCGAGTCCAGAGCACAGTTCAGCATAAACAAAGGCCTGGCGCTGACCCAATGCATGAATCAATGAATTAGTTCTCCCCTTGTCCATTAACCTTGAGACAGTGGAGGAATGAAGAACTCTAAGCTATCTGAGTTGTCTTGAGGACTGCAGTGCAAATGCGCAGGAAGCCCTGTCTCCTGAAAAAGGAATGGCCAAAATAATCTGTGACTTCACTGCTATATAGCCATTGCAGTTTTGTCTAGTCTTCTAGAAAGTTCTACAAACTGTAATAAAGAGAAAAAAAAGAGGGGGAGCAGAGAGGGAGAGGAAGAGAATACAAACGAGAGAGAGGTAGGCTCTTGCTACAGAGATGCCAACATATAGGCAGGGATGGCCAACCTGCGGCTCTGAAAGCTGAAGGTCCAAGGTCACGGTGCTGGAAGATTCAGTTCCTGCCTAGGGCTCTCTTCCAGGCTTGCAGATGGCTGCCTTCTTGCTGTGACCTCACATGGCCTTTCCTCAGTGTAGGAATAAGGAACGAGACCTCTCTCCTCTTCCTGTCAAGCCACTAATGAGCTCATCTAACCCTAATTATCTTCCAAAAGCCTCATCTCCAAATACCATCACATTGGGGGATAGGGCTTCTACACAGGAATTTTGGATGGACACAAGTCTTCAGCCTGTAACACTGTTCACAGTTTGTTGATAGTATTGCCACTCCTATGTGAATGAAGGTAGTAGAAAGGGGAATTTGATGCTAAGGAAAGAGAAAATTGTATGGCAAAATTGTGTTCTAAAGTCCTCTCCTAGTCCACAGCTTCAGATGGACCAAAAGATATATTGCCTCTTGTTAAGGTAATGATATCTAACAGATCTGTGTTTTATATATTTTTTGCTTTGTTACACATTGTACATTTCCAAAAAGGATTTATGGCACCTTAAAATAAAAGCTGAGACATCAGAAACTATGGAGAAAAAGGCGGTCATAATTATACCAGGAACAAGGGTGGGACGGGATTGTTATTGAACACTAAATTTAGCTCATTTTGAGCATCTAGGGGGCTGAGAAAAAGAATGTGATGACTCCCTTTTCAGATAACAAAGAAGATTTTAAAATTAAATTCTTTAAGGAATTTATTATTAAATCAAAAAAATCATGCTTTATATGGCTGGTTCTTATATTAGCCTCTGATAAAAACCAAGAGCACGGAGTACTGACTTGCTGAGGACCAATCGTCACATAAGAGTAAGACTCAGGAGAGACTTAGACCAGGGACTCCCTAAGTGTTTGCCTGACAATCTGTTCAGATCCTGCTGAACTGTTGATAAAATACAGATTCTTGCACCAACTCAGACCTTCTGAACCAGAATATTGGGAAGAAGGGGCTAGAAGTACACATTTTCAAAATTCTCTTGAAGATTCTGATGCCCACTAAACTTTGAGACACTGCCTTGGGGAAGAATGGGTGTATAAGGCTATAAGCATTTCTTTTTATATTGTTTGCATTACCAGTTGGAAAGAGTTCCCTATTCTTGACATACTTGATGCTGTGACAAACTGCCTCATCAGTGACAGGTATAGTTGTCATTTTTGCCTGTGCTGAACAAAGGAGATTTAAGGATGTGTGTGGACGTCAGAATTGTAATAGAGAGACACAAGCAATTGCTGGAGTACACAGATTTTTAGTGTTAGGTGGGAGCTGGTTTTCTATTTGTGTCTCTCTGTCCAACCTGTGTGCCCTCAAAATTGGTGAGATCTATAGTACCAATTTAATATCATAATAAAAAAAAGTGTTTTAAGAAATCGGAGAGATCTATTTATTACAACTTAAGTAATATCTGAGAGATGCACTGTTCTCAGAGGACCTTTTAAAACTTCACAGCCATTATGTATTTTGGGCAAAATACCAAGACTTCTCATAAACCTGAACTTTCCCACAGCCTATGAGCAAGACGCACAGAACAATAACGGAGGGTGGCTGTGATCAAGGGAAACAGCCACAAGAAGAAAAGAGGGCCCCTTGGAGAGTCGAGCTTTCCTTGCCGTCTTCTCTCTAAGCATTTTCCTTTCTCCTCCCCAGTATGTGTTAATAAGCCCGTCCTTCCCGTTTCTTTACGTACTCCCCCAGATAGACAAAATATTAAAATGTAAAGAGTAAAATAATAAATATCACCACTGCACACACCCGACTTTCATTCTCCTGTCCTGTTGGAGCTCCAGTCAACTGGCTTTATTGTGAAGAGGTTGTTTCCACCGGGCAGGGCACCCCCAGTCTAATACATTAAGAGTCATCCCATATGGCAGACAAAACAATTAACGTGGTACCCAACTAGAATCCTTGGGGCATATTTAGGAGCCCCTTGGTTCGGCTGAATGCCTAGTATACAAACTCTCCACTACTGCTGTCCCCAGTCCCCATCCGCACCTGTGTCCGTCTGTGGTCTATGCTGCACAGCAAGAGGTGAGCTGTGAGTGAAGCTTCATCTGTATTTACAGCCGCTCCCCACGGCTCACACCACTGCCTGAGCTCCCCCTCCTGACACAGCAGCAGCAGCATCAGATTCTCATAGGAGCACGAACCCTACCATAAATTCACATGTGAGGGATCTAGGTTGCATGCTGCTCATCACAGTGTTTTTAACTTTTTTTTAATCTCACAGCAAAATTGAACCTATAGCTATGGCACATTAAATTATGTTGATCAAAAGAAAAGAATATACTTACTGTGCTTTGAAATTGTTTCAAAAATAATTTAGGGTGGTGCCTATGGCTCAAGGCATAGGGCACGGGCCCCATACACCGGAGGTGGCAGGATCAAACCCAGCCCCAGCCAAAAACTGCAAAAAAAAAAACAAACCAAGAATAATAATAATTTAATTAATGATCTTTAAAAATGTTCATAGGACACCCTAAGATCCTCTCACAGCACACTAGTGTTCTGTGGTATACTGGTTGAAAATCACTGCCTTATAAGAATCTAATGCCTGATGATCAGAGGTGGAGATGTAACGCGCTTGAATCATCCCCAAACCTTCCCCTGCTCCCTAGTTCATGGAAAAAATCATCTTCCATGAAACCAGTCCCTGGTGCCAAAAAGGTTGAGGACCGCTGTTGTACCAAATGATGAATAAGTTATTTTCATGTTCCCTGCAGTCACCCCTGTGCTGGCTCTTATGGAGAATCTCTCAGCAAGCTGACCATCTAGGCAGCCAGGAGTGAAATGCCAGGCAGTGCATATTCAGGCACTAAGCGGGTAGGGCCTGTACATGCTGGGGAGTTAGGGAAATCAAGTCTAGTGTGCTGGGCAGTTTGGCTTGTGGAAGGGAAAGGCCCAAATGTAAGCTGGGAAATGGGCCTAGCAAGAGCATGGTGTGTGCTGGCAGAGCTGAGGATACAGCCTTCAGGAGGCACAGGTGAGCGTCGGTGGGAATTCAGAGAGGATGTTAGAAAGATGTGATTGGACCACATTAAGGAAGGTGATTAACAACCTGGGCAAGAGCCCAGGCCTGAGGCTATAGTAAAAGGCGGCCTTTACATAGCAGGTGGGAGTGTGGTCTTGAGCAAGAGAGTGATGTGATGAAAGCAACGTCCTACCAGGTAGCAACATTTCTCAACAAGAATTTAAGAACAGTGATCCCTAGGAAACCAATAAACATATAAGAGCATGTTCTCCAGCTCCTGGACAAGCCCACATTCCCTGTTTTACCAAACCTGTTGTGGTTTCAAACCATCTAAAACAAAGACGCCTTCTTACCCTAATCACTAACCAGTTTTCCTGCCCTTTTTTTTTTTTTTAAATCTACATAAGTTTGCAATGGAATTTAGCTTTGGATGGAAAAGTGCTCCACTGTCCCTTCAGCCTAGAGAAATACTTCTGTTTTTCCTTTGCTGGGAAGCGAGACCAAGCCCCCGGGATGGTCCCAACAAAGTATGCGTCTTGTGCTCCCAGCCAAGCCAACAAAACCTTCCAGACTGCTCCCAGAACTATTCACCCAGCTCCACAAGCAGGGAGTGACCACTCACAGGCCACCATAGGGAACTGAAGCAGGGGCTCTGAGAGCTGAAGGGGACCTGAACCACCACCCAGGAAAACCTCCATCCACACAGGGGCCAGCATGGTTGCACAACGGCCCTCCTGCATTGCTTTTGACCTGAGGGGACAAAGAGGGTGTTTGGTTAGGAATGTAATGGCCTAGAGAAACCCACCCTGACCCCTTACCCATGTGGTTCTTACCCTAATCCTCTTCTCAGAAATACCATCCAAAACAATGCCACCCACTTTATTTTTTTTCTTTTCTTTCTTTCTTTTTTTTTTTTAAACAGTAGGGCAGTGGCATCCTCATAACTCACAGCAACCTCAAACTACTGGGCTCAAGTGGTCCTCTGGCCTCAGCCTCCTGAGTGGCTGGGACTACAGGCATGCACCAACATGCCTGACTAATTTTTCTATTTTGTATAGAGATAGGGTCTTGTTCTTGCTCAGGCTGGTCTCGAACTCCTGGCCTCAAGCAATCCTCCCACCCCAGCATCTCAACATGTTAAGATTACAGGTGTGAGCCACTGCGCTCAGCTATGTCCACCCTTTTGAATGATCATTTTTCAGAGACTAAAATAGCTTCTGCTTTCTATTTTTAGAGTAAAATTTTAAAAATTAAAAAAAATTTACTCTATGGAGATTTATCATTTTATTTCATCTTCTCCATGTTCCTGCTCTAGTCTGCCCTGTACGAGTGGTTCTCAAACTTGAGCCTGCATTGTCATCATCTGGACATGCGGAGCTTGTTGGAAGCACAGTGATAGACCCCATACCCAGAGTTTCTGATTCAGCAGGTCTGAGTTGAAGCTAAAACTTTGTATTAGTAATGACTTCGTAGTGACACCACTTTCCTCTGCTTTGTGACTTTCTCCACCCATGTTTATTTGTGGTTGGCTACATTAGAAAAGGGAACTCGGAGGTACAAGGGTACTCAGTAAGCAAACCTTACTGAGATAAAAATGTTAAAATGTGTTCTCCAGAACTTGTGGTCCTAGCACCAACATCTGAGAAAACACCTTACAATCATAAAATCTCAGAATCTTACAGCTGGAAAACAACTATTCTAATTCCATCATTTAAAATATGAGAGCCCTTTTCGGGCTCAGAAAATTAACTTGTTCAATATCTCAGAGCTAGCAGAGTTGTGATTAGAACCTAGGTTTAACTTTTCAAAATCACTTTGGCTTATTTAATGCAAAAAGGAAAGGAAAGAGTTCTGCTACCAATAACTTGCATTGAGCTAACCTTCTGAATGATAAACTTTGATAAAGCAAAAGTTACCAGACAGAAAAAGCAGGCGGAAAAGTATGCCCATTGTCAAAAGGAAAAAAAAATCCAGAAAAGCAGACCCACAGATGACCTATTTTTGTTGCAATTAGGAAAAATACGTTAAAAATTGTAAAAGAAAAGATGGATACAACGGTTAAACAAATGGTGAATTATAATAGTGAAATAAAAATTCTTTTTTTTTTTTGTAGAGACAGAGTCTCACTTTATCGCCCTGGGTAGAGTGCCGTGGCGTCACACTGCTCACAGCAACCTCCAGCTCTTGGGCTTAAGCGATTCTCTTGCCTCAGCCTCCCTAGTAGCTGCGACTACAGGCGCCCGCCACAGCACCCGGCTATTTTTTTGTTTTGCAGTTCGGCCGAGGCTGGGCTTGAACCTGCCACCTTCGGTATATGGGGCCGGCGCCCTGCTCGCTGAGCAACAGGAGCCGCCCAAAATAAAAATTCTTAATAAAAAAGAACCAAATGGAAAATCTAGAACTGGAAACTATATCTGACATAAAATTTTATCACATGGTAATAGTAGAAGATTTTTCACTGTAGAATAAAGATCTGTGAACCTAAAGACAGATGGATAGAAACATCCTAAACTGAAAAACAAAGAAAAAAAAATATCAGGAAAAAAGTGAACAAGACGCAGTGACCTGTGAGACTATCACAAGTAATTAATATAAATGTAATTGGAGGCATACAGAGGAGAGAAAATAGTGGACTAAATCTACTTCAATAAACAGCACTTTACCATTTTCCAAATTTGATTTCTAAAAAAACAACAATTCTAAGAATTTCCACAAACCCCATGCAGTGTAATTGCAAGGAAAACCAAATCTAGGCACATTATAGCCCAGGGTTTGAAAATCAAAGATAAAGTAAGTGTCTTAGAAGCAGCCAGAGTAAAGAAATAAACAAACAAACAGACATCTTTTTTTTTTTTTTTTTTTTTGAGACAGAGCCGCAAGCTGGATAGAGTGCTATGGCATCACAGCTCACAGCAACCTCCAATTCCTGGGCTCAAGTGAGTCTCTTGCCTCTGCCTCCCAAGTAGCTGGGACTACAGGTGCCCGCCACAATGCCTGGCCATTTTTTGGTTGCAGTCACCATTGTTGTTTGGCGGGCCCAGGCTGGATTCGAACCCACCAGCTCAGGTGTACGTGGCTGGCGCCTTAACCCGTTGAGCCACAGGCGCCGAGCCACAAACAGACAATCTTACATGAAGGAAAATAACAATGATAGTTGACTTCTTATCTGAAATAACGAAGGTCAGCAAACATTGATAGAGCTATGTAGATATTGCTCAAAATAGGCTTCACATAAGAAAGTACTAACAGGCTCTGCGCTTGTGGCTCAACGGGCTAAGGCGCCAGCCGCATACACCTGAGCTGGCGGGTTCAAATCCAGCCCCAGGGCCCGCCAAACAACAATGACGGCTGCAACCAAAAAAATGGCCGGGCGTTGTGGCGGGCGCCTGTAGTCCCAGCTACTTGGGAGGCAGAGGCAAGAGACTCGCTTGAGTCCAGGAATTGGAGGTTGCTGTGAGCTGTGATGCCACAGCACTCTACCCAGGGTGACAGCTTGAGGCTCTGTCTCAAAAAAAAAAAAAGAAGTGATAAAACCAAATCTTAAATAATTTATTACTTCCTTGAGGTCACAGAGCCATTTTAATAGGCTTATATTTAAAAGTTGATATTAAGATGGGTTAGAAAACACCCTATGTTGTTGATCACGTTAATTTCAAAGTAATATTTTTTAAAGTCCCAGGAATTTGGTTTGTGTCACTTTATATTGGACTGCCCTTGCATTTGCTCTTAGAAGCCTTTAGATCTGAAATGCTGAAATTTGAAGCTTTTTTGATTAAATCAAAATAGACAATATCAAAGGAGGTCAGTAACCAGATGTCCCACAGGATTTACGTAGGGTCAGAGACTGTAACAACCCCAGAGTAAGGTTCACACCCTAGTTCTTCTGAAACAAAAATACAAAAAATACCTACTTTTCATTGTCAGTCCTTCCCTAGGGGAAAAACAAGAGTGATGTTTTTGTTTGTTTTGTTTTAAATGGAGGGTTTTGGTAATAGTCACTGGACCTGAGTTTTAATTAAAACAGTTAGTGGATGGCACTATAATCATGTTTTATTTTGGGGTTAATGAATATAGGAAACTCAGATTTTCTATTGAGTATTTCTTTTTTTTTTTTTTTTTTTTTTGTAGAGACAAAGTTTCACTTTATCACCCTTGGTCGAGTGCCATGGCTTCACACAGCTCACAGCAACCTCCAACTCCTGGGCCTAAGCGATTCTTTTGCCTCAGCCTCCCGAGTAGTTGGGACTACAAGCCCCAAGCCCCAGCCACAACGCCTGGCTATTTTTTTGTTTTGCAGTTCAGCCGAGGCTGGGTTTGAACCCACCACCTTCAGCATATGGGACTAGTGCCCTACTCCCTGAGCCACAGGCGCCGCCCTCTATTTAGTATTTCTATTTGGCTTCTTAGTATATAGTCTATATATTCTATTTAGTATTTCTTTTTGGCTTCTTAGTATATATTAACCCTGTTTATGCTAAATAATTCCATATGTGGTTTTATTTAATAAATAAAGCTTTAAGGAAGATTGACAAGTTTTAGGATTTGACCCTTGAATCTATTTTAGTGTTAAGTATTGTTTCAAATTCATTAGTATTCTAGTTTTCTATTTCTGTTGCATGTTGAGACTGAGCTCTACAAAATCACACTCTGATAAGTCTATGAAATTATCAGATGTATAGGGAAGATGCTAAATCACTTTTAAACATTAACTTCAATGCATTCTTTGCATGTTTTCCTCTCCTATATTATTAAACTTTGTTTCCTGAATTGACTTACACATTTATTTTAATTCTTACTGAATGATTAGTGGTCTGAATGTTGTATATAGTGATTTTACTGTCTTACAGTTGTTTTTTCTTGAGCCCTTTGAATCTTGGGACTGGATTGCTTATTGCTTCCTTTACTAATGCCTTTTACAAGTTGAAATGGTATAGGTGTTACATTGTAAATGGCATATAATAATTCAGTTTTTAGGATATGTAAATTAAAGACATTGCCTATGATAGCTTGAGGGAATATTTGAGGGCCTAATAAGGTAACTGGTCATTCTTATAGCTAAAATTTGGTGTGATAAACAGGAGTCTGACCTGGCCGTTGCCTTTTCTCATCTGCAGGTGTGTGTGGTTTCATCGCAGCATGGCTGTGGTCATCCGTTTGCAAGGTCTCCCAATTGTGGCGGGGACCATGGACATTCGCCACTTCTTCTCTGGATTGACCATCCCTGATGGGGGCGTGCATATTGTAGGGGGTGAACTGGGTGAGGCTTTCATCGTTTTTGCCACTGATGAAGATGCAAGGCTTGGTATGATGCGCACAGGTGGTACAATTAAAGGGTCAAAAGTAACACTGTTGTTGAGTAGTAAAACGGAAATGCAGAATATGATTGAACTGAGTCGTAGGCGTTTTGAAACTGCCAACTTAGATATACCACCAGCAAATGCTAGTAGATCAGGACCACCACCTAGCTCAGGAATGAGTGGCAGGGTAAACTTGCCTACAACAGTACCCAACTTTAATAATCCTTCACCTAGTGTAGTTACTGCTACTACTTCTGTTCATGAAAGCAACAAAAACATACAGACATTTTCGACAGCCAGCATAGGATCAGCTCCTCCAAATATGGGGGCTTCTTTTGGGAGCCCAACATTTAGCTCAACTGTTCCAAGTACAGCCTCTCCAATGAACACAGTCCCACCGCCACCAATTCCTCCAATCCCAGCAATGCCATCTTTGCCACCAATGCCGTCCATTCCCCCAATACCAGTTCCTCCTCCAGTACCTACATTGCCTCCTGTGCCTCCTGTGCCCCCAATTCCCCCAGTCCCTTCTGTGCCACCCATAACCCCACTGCCACCCATGTCGGGCATGCCGCCCTTGAATCCGCCACCTGTGGCACCTCTCCCTGCTGGAATGAATGGCTCTGGAGCGCCTGTGAATCTGAACAATAACCTGAACCATATGTTTTTGGGTCCATTAAATCCTGTTAACCCTATTCAGATGAACTCTCAAAACAGTGTGAAGCCACTTCCCATCAACCCTGATGATCTCTACGTCAGTGTGCATGGAATGCCCTTTTCTGCCACGGAAAATGATGTCAGAGATTTTTTCCATGGGCTTCGTGTTGATGCAGTACATTTGTTGAAAGATCATGTAGGTCGAAATAATGGGAATGGATTGGTTAAGTTTCTCTCCCCTCAAGATACATTTGAAGCTTTGAAACGAAATAGAATGCTGATGATTCAACGCTATGTGGAAGTTAGCCCTGCCACAGAAAGACAGTGGGTAGCTGCTGGAGGCCATATCACTTTTAAGCAAAATATGGGACCTTCTGGACAAACACATCCACCTCAGACAGTTCCCAGGTCAAAATCGCCCAGTGGGCAGAAAAGGTCAAGATCAAGATCACCACATGAGGCTGGGTTTTGTGTTTACTTGAAAGGGCTACCATTTGAAGCAGAAAACAAACATGTCATTGATTTTTTTAAAAAGTTGGATATTGTGGAAGATAGTATTTATATAGCTTATGGACCCAACGGGAAAGCAACTGGTGAAGGCTTTGTAGAGTTCAGGAATGAGGCTGACTATAAGGCTGCTTTGTGTCGTCATAAACAGTACATGGGCAATCGCTTTATTCAAGTTCATCCAATTACTAAGAAAGGTATGCTAGAAAAGATAGATATGATTCGAAAAAGACTGCAGAACTTCAGCTATGACCAGAGAGAAATTATATTAAATCCAGAGGGGGATGGCAACTCTGGCAAAATCTGTGCCCACATTACAAATATTCCATTCAGCATTACCAAGATGGATGTTCTTCAGTTTCTAGAAGGAATCCCAGTGGATGAAAATGCTGTACATGTTCTTGTTGATAACAATGGGCAAGGTCTAGGACAGGCATTGGTTCAGTTTAAAAATGAAGATGATGCACGTAAGTCTGAACGCTTACACCGTAAGAAACTTAATGGGAGAGAAGCTTTTGTTCACATAGTTACCCTAGAAGACATGAGAGAGATTGAGAAAAATCCCCCAGCCCAAGGAAAGAAGGGATTAAAGATGCCTGTGCCAGGTAATCCTGCAGTACCAGGAATGCCTGGTGCTGGAATGCCTGGTGCTGGAATGCCCGGTGCTGGAATACCTGGTGCAGGACTGCCTGGTGCTGGAATGCCCGGTGCAGGAATGCCTGGTGTGGGAATGCCCGGTGCGACAATCCCCGGTGCAGGACTGCCTGGTGCAGGAATGCCCACTGCAGGAGGTGAAGAGCATGCCTTCCTGACTGTAGGATCAAAGGAGGCCAACAATGGGCCTCCATTTAACTTTCCTGGTAATTTTGGTGGGTCAAATGCCTTTGGGCCACCACTTCCTCCTCCAGGATTAGGAGGGGCCTTTGGTGATGTTAGGCCCAGTATGCCTTCAGTTGGAAACAGTGGTTTGCCTGGTCTAGGACTGGATGTTCCAGGTTTTGGAGGTGGACCAAATAGTTTAAGTGGGCCAACAGGATTTGGAGGGGGCCCTCAGAATTTTGGAAATGGCCCTGGTAGTTTAGGTGGTCCCCCTGGTTTTGGAAGCGGCCCTCCTGGTCTTGGAAGTGCACCTGGGCATTTGAGTGGGCCACCAGCTTTTGGACCCGGACCTGGGCCTGGGCCTGGCCCAATCCATATCGGTGGTCCCCCTGGCTTTGGATCTAGTTCTGGAAAACCAGGACCCACAGTAATTAAAGTTCAGAACATGCCCTTTACTGTGTCTATTGATGAGATTTTAGATTTCTTTTATGGTTATCAAGTAATCCCAGGCTCAGTGTGTTTAAAATACAATGAAAAAGGTATGCCCACAGGTGAAGCCATGGTGGCCTTTGAGTCTCGAGATGAAGCTACAGCTGCTGTCATTGATTTAAATGACAGGCCTATAGGCTCAAGAAAAGTAAAACTTGTTTTAGGGTAGCCATTCACATAAATTCTTTATAGATCTTCATATTGCTGTGATTAATGCATCCAGATTGTTTAGTATTTCCAGGTTAGAACCTGTGGATTGTTTCATTTGCATATAGATTGGTTTCCATAACATAGAGCATTGGTTGACTGTTTATAGAAGACTCACTGCAGGATAAACGTTGCTATATGTTACAGTAAAGCTATCTGGAGAGAACACAAAAATGATTTTGGCATATCATTAGAGAAACCATTTGTAAAACTCAAATGACCACATGAAGCTTATCAAGGAGTCTAGATTGGTTTTGTTTTATACCATATGGGATGAAGAAAATAGAAAGTAGAGCTCAGGTATGGCTCTTGCCAGCTGCTGAAAATAGAAGTTGGCTACTCGGAATTTGGTTTAAAGCTGGACAGATTTGCTTTGTTATAGGGTAAAACTTTGTCTAAAGTCTTCATTTTCTTTAAAAGTTGAATAAAATCTCTGTATACAGATTCATTGTATGTACCTTTATTTCTTGAGGGTTCTTGCTGTATAGAAAGTTCTGCTTCAGAAGTTGCTGCTTTGTTTGCCTAATTGACTCATTTGTAAATGAGCAGAACTGTTTTGTTGCTATTTTTTCCTAAATATAAAACTCCACACGTGGTTTTGTGCTACAACTTTGAACTTTGATTTCTAATGTCATACTTAGAACTGTGTGGAATGAGACTTTTGTCATAAAAATAAACTACAGAGTCCTCTACCTGCCAGAGCCTTTTTGGTTTGACCGTCAAGTTTTAGTTTAGTGGGTTTAAAAAGTGTTCATGTTGTTTGAATAGCATCAAAAACCAGAAACCACTTTCAATAATCAGCGTTTAAGATGCTTGATTTGAAGCCCAGTCTGTGTTGGACTAATTGCTGTTAACAATTTTCCTTTGTCCCGATGTATGTGAAATTTTGGCCTTTAAGAAAACAAAGAGGGGTCTCTTAATAAGAGCATCATTATATCAAGGTTTTTTTAAAAACTGAAGTTGAAGTTGTTAGCTTTGTTAGCAGTAGTATTATAGAATAAAAAATCTAAGCTGGTTCATAGATTGATAATGTGTTTAATCCTCTTACTTGGAGACTTTTTGGCGTAGTTGTTCAATCAGGAGCCTGTGTACAAAAATTCTTAATGCAGAGGACAAGTGCAGCTGCCAGAGGGGAGCAAACTGGAACTCCTTGCCCTTTTATACTTTTTTCTTTGGCATTCAGGACACTAGGGCAGGAGGAGCACAATAAGTTCTGGTTGGTAAGTGTCCTTGTCATGAAAACATTTTGCTTTACTGTGTCCTGTTTATTGCCACAAAAGGCTCTAATTAGGGTTACTTTCCTTAGTTAAAATGCTCCAAAGATGTGTCACATTATCATAAATATACAAAATGGGAGATTGGTGAGATATCATGAAAAACAAACTCTTTTACACAATCCTCTTGCTTTGGTTTGAAACATCCCCAACATTTCCTACAAATCAGTGTATTTACAGAAGGGTCAGCCTTTTAAAAGAAATATTTCCTATTAAAAAAAAAAAAAATATATATATATATATATATATAGTGCCTTTTTGGTGTTGCAAGTTAGTGGAACACTGAAATACAGCATTGCGCCGCATAATTTGAGTGGCAACAGTTTTCATTTGTGTGATAAGAGTTGGAAAGCCTTTTGATCACTACACTCTTAAAGAATTGACAGTACAGGATTTTTGTTTAAGGAACGGATTGTTTAGACCTTCAAGGAGGATGTGGCTGCACTGTGGGTCTTTTGATAATTAATGAATACAAAATTTGCTTTGACACAGATTATTAGATACTGCCTCCTCAACTTAAAAAGTGATACGATGTTTGTATATGCTGTTCAATTTAAGTTTTCTGTTAAGTAATCACTTTTCATTCCAAAGACAATGCAAAAAACTTCAGTGCTGCTTGCGAGTCTTATTTCAACCACAGATATTTTCCCCATTGGAAAGCTGACTATTTTCATTTTAGAAAAATGGGTTGTTTAAAGATAAAATTCTTTTATTTTTTTCTCCACAATTTATTTTGGTTATATGTTCGTAATTCTTATTAAATATTTCATATACTTTATTGCAACTGCTTTGTTATTTCTACATCTTAGAAAATGCTGAAAAGGAAAACTTTTGATTGCATTGTTCATTGAATTAATAAATTAAGAAAATAGTGGTTTGTGTAGAATTGGAGAGAACTGTGTTTCATATTTCATTGAATCACAACAGTGCTTGTTGTGAAATGTAATTAAATACTTTGCCCTCTGGAACTTGATTTTTGTGTATCTGAGACTTATTAACATAGTGCTAACTGGCATACTGTTTATCTTGTTCTGGGCATTGGAGTTTCAGTTTAAAAAATATTCTTGAAAAATGTGTTCTGTGAAACTATTCATACCTTCCTACAAATTTTCTTCTAGGAACTAGGTTTGGGGGTATCAATTAATTTACATTATTTTCTGACTTTGTATGGTATGAAGGATTTGTAAAGCTTTGCTCAAAGTTGTGTGCATTTGTAAACATTATCATGATATTTTCAATTTTATGTGTGAATTTTATTGTCTACTTTTGGTGACATTAATGGGAGAGAATCTTTTCCATTAGGTTTAATTTTTTTACCTTTTCCTTCTGAGTTTTTATTGGTGTTTATTTTTCTTTTGGTTTAAAGGATTAGAGAAATCAAATGTATTTTATAAATAAGCAAATTTGTAAATTTTTCCGAACTTTAGTGAAATATTTAGTTCACAGCATAATTTGGAGGTGTGTTCTGTGTTTACACAGTAGTTTGGATGTACAGTTACTAGCTGCTTAAAAAAAATTGCACAGTGTTAAGTGAAATATAATTCCTGGCTTTGTACTTGAAGTTGTCAAAGCACCAACGATGAAAATTCCATTAGGGAACTTTAATTCAAAATTTCTGGATAATAATCAGTATACCTAAAGTCAGTGTTAACCTACTGAATGAAAACCTAGGACTGCATGGAAGTAAGCAAACACATTTTTTTAGGGGGAAATACCTTCACATCAAAAGCAAACTATGACTCCTTTTTACTGGATTCTATGATTGTGTACAGGTGTGGACCAAGTTAAACATAAAACACAGTCATCAATTTTAAGAACACTTGGAAAACAAGAAAATGTATGATTGCTGCTAGTCAAATATTTTGGAAAGAATTTCTGGTGGTGGACAATTTAAAAGTTATTTCCCACCTTTGTAAAATTGCCACATTAAATTGTTCCACTGGCAGTTCTACACTAGTCCAAACTTCAGAAACCAAACAGGATAAAATGGCTCCTTGCCATTGTGGCCACAACATTGCCAGCAAATACTGCCTTGGCATCATTCAGGAAAGGTTTTTGTTTATAAAGATGAAGTCTTGAATACTGTTCAATAAACTTGTCACAAAATAAAACAGGCTGATGCTTTTAATGCTTTAATTGCACCAAAGTACTTCAATGAGCTACAACATAATCACATATTTTTTAAACTCCTGAAAATATGTACCTTTGAAAAGGTGGATTTGGTGATCTTGGAAGTAACAATGATTGGTTGTCCTTGTCTTCTATTGCTGAAGTGTGAAAAGAAGAGGATACCTGAAACGGCAGGGAGGAGATTTGATTCTAGGTCAAGTCTGTGGTATCTACACCTTTTTAGAATTGTATTTATGTGTGTTTTGTTAGCAAACTACTTTTATGTGGATGCAAAGAACCAGGTGCTCCTTTTTACAAGAATTTTAAAAAGTCTGTGAATTATATTCAAAAACTGATTATAGTAGGGAATGGGAAAAGTAATCTTCAGAGTATAGATTCTCAATTGTATACACCTAAAGGTTTTTGTTTTTTGTTTTTGCATTAGTATCTGAGGTACTAGAAGTAGGGAAGAAAAGAGGAATCGAAAATACTGCTGCTTTCTGACATTGATGCTGTGATTTTTGTCTCTTCCATGTGTGTTCAACTTGTAAAAAAAGCAAGTCTAGACTCCTTTAAAAAAAAGTCTAGAGGGCGGCTCCTGTGGCTCAGCGAGTAGGGCGCTGGCCCCATATACTGAAGGTGGCGGGTTCAAGCCCAGCCTCGGCCGAACTGCAAAACAAACAAAAAAAAATAGCCGGGCGCTGTGGCAGGCGCCTGTAGTCCCAGCTACTAGGGAGGCTGAGGCAAGAGAATCGCTTAAGCCCAAGAGCTGGAGGTTGCTGTGAGCAGTGTGACGCCA
>CAUYON010192267.1:0-23256 GCA_963573935.1 Arctocebus calabarensis
GTCCCAGCTACTCGGGAGGCTGAGGCAAGAGAATCGCTTAAGCCCAGGAGCTGGAGGTTGCTGTGAGCAGTGTGACGCCACGGCACTCTACCCAGGGCGATAAAGTGAGACTCTGTCTCTACAAAAAAAAAAAAAAAAGAATAAAATAAAAAAAAAATAAAAATAAAGAACAGTGGTGCCCGAGTTTACTCTTACACTTGGATGGGAGGGATTCTCCTCCTTGGATCAATGATGCTATAAAGACTGGCAAGAATAAGCGCAACCCCTTCCTCTACCCAGGAATGTGGGAGCAAGAAACCTTTGAACACCCAGGCAGGAAGAAGTTCTTCTTCTCGAAACTGTGATGTCACAGGCAGGTTGAGTTTCCTGTCATCCCCATTTCCTCCTTGAAATTCAGGATATATTTTTTTCCCCCAGAAAGAAGAAAATAATATTTTGTTATTTTTAAATACATGAGTCAGCCACTTTGTGGATTAAAGGTGTTATGTGTATGCATATGTGTATGGAGTATTAGCTATTGAACATATTGTTTCTATGGGAAAATGAATGCCAGTTTGACTTTCAGAACATAATACAGCTGTGGATTGTGTATGCCTATGCAGAGAATGTTCAAGCACTAAGGGCAGCAGTGAAATGTACCGACCACATGGTGGGGACAACTTTCTCACACACAGAGGGGTCTGGAGCTATTGAAAAGCAAAGCGGTGGCAGTGGCTCATTCCTGTAATCCTAGCGTTCTGGGAGGCCAAGGCAAGAGGATCCCTTGAACTCAGGAGTTCAAGTCCAGCCTGAGCAAGAGTGAGACCCTGTCTCTACTAAAAATAGAAAAATTAGCTTGGAGTAGTGGCGAACGCCGGTAATCCCAGCTACTCAGGAGGCTGAGGTAGAAGCATCGAGTGAACCAGGGAGTTTGAGCTAGGTTAATGTCACAGCACCCTAGCCTGGGGAACACAGTGAGACTGTTTAAAAAAAAAAATTGAAGCAGGGCGGTGCCTGTGGCTCAAGGAGTAGGGCATCAGCCCCATATACTGGAGGTGGTGGGTTCATACCCAGCCCTGGCCCAAAACTGCAAAAAAAAAAAAAAAAAGTAGACATGAGTTCTAGGTGCCGCTGAGGCTCTGCCTGGGCTAAGCCAGTGTACATGAAGCTCCAGTAGCAATCCCCGACCTGGCACACAGCAGGTGCTCCATTAATGACTGGGAAAGTGGCCTAGAAGCGTTGAAATGGATTTCCATGCATATGTCTCCTCATTAAGTAAGACTTAAATGAGACTTAGCAAAAAACAAACAAACAAACAAAAGAAAACAACGTAGGTTCAAGAAGGCTTGAGCTTGTATGCACAAGGTAGGGAGGAAGGGGCATCATGGAGTAACCCAGTAGATCAGTAAGAGAAAGATGCAGAAAAGTCCTTGCCCCTGTGCTTGGGGGACAGCCATACCTTTCTCTTAGAGGCAGAAACTAATATGGACATGAGGTTGCCTTGATTAATTCTTCGCAATGTCAGTGGAGGGGATCAACTTAAGCAAATTCATGTCCATAGTATGATCAACTGTGCATATTTGGGGTTGCTTTGCTGATTTGCAGCTGAAGCATGGTGGTCTCCTTTCTTCCGATTCATCCATTACTCAGATGGCCCTGGCTTCCCAGCTTCCTTAATAAAGTTAAAATAGGTTCCCCTAGCAGCCATCAAATCTAGCTGAACCTTTCAGAGTGCTTCTTTTTGCCTTTCACTCCTGACCAGACTTATCTCTAGCCTCTCCCTGTTCCAACCCATCTTGATCCCTGAGGGCAAACTAACTTTCAACAATGCTTTGATTAGGTTAAGCCCCTATTCAAAACCCTTTCACCACTTCCCAATTCCCTGAGGAATGAGGAATAAAGTTCTGCCTTTTAAAGCCCTGGAGAGAATTTGCCCAACCCTTCAACGCTCCAGGCATCTTTAGGGCCCCCTGTGTTAGGCTGTCCTAACTCTTGCCACTGAGCTTTGCTCACATTGCCCTGAAATCCTCGATTCCTGCCTTTCTTTCTTCCTTCCTTCCTTCCTTCCTTCCTTCCTTCCTTCCTTCCTTCCTTCCTTCCTTCCTTCCTTCCTTCCTTCCTTCCTTCCTTTCTTTCTTTCTTTTTCATTTTTTTTTTTTTTTGAGACAGAGCTTCAAGCTGTCACCCTGGACAGAGTGCCGTGGCATCATAGCTCACGGCAACCTCCAATTCCTGGGCTCAAGCCAGTCTCCTGCCTCTGCCTCCCAAGTAGCTGGGACCACAGGCGCCCGCCACAACGCCCGGCCATTTTTTTTGGTTGGAGCCGTCATTGTTTGGCGGGCCCGGGCTGGATTCGAACCCGCCAGCTTAGGTGTACGTGGCTGGCGCCTTAGCCTGCTGAGCCACAGGCGCCGAGCCGATTCCTGCCTTTCTGCCTTAAACGATCATTTGTGAGTCCGGTATAACTCACTGAAGTAGAAGTCTTGGCTCACTTCTGCTCATGCCCCGGTTTGCTCCATGAAGTCCCTTCCTCCCTGCTCACCCACTTCTCTCCGCTTTTTGCAAGGATTCTCCGCCTCTCTGGCTTCCTTGTGAAAGGGGCACCTCTGTCCCACTGGAGGATTCTGCCCACCCTCTAGCCGCGAGCAGTATAGAAAAATAAACTACTCAAGGGGCTAGAAAGGTGCCTGGCACATCCTGGGCGCTCAACAAATACCTGTTAATTTTACAGAATAAAGTCAGGGTATTTGATTTTGTGCACTGGAGATCGCCAATCCCTTTCTCCCCTAGGCCAGGGGATCTCCTCCCCCTCCAGGTGAGAAAAAGCATCGAAATATCTTAACTTTCAAAAAGGCAGCTTTGACATATAAAAAGCAGAACTTCCTCTGCAACCCTGCAAGTAACCAGAAGTCCCCAATCTCCCGGCCGGACACACACCCCGTATTGAATTTCAGGTTCCTGGAAAAGAACCGACGTGGGTCACGTCTTTAATAAATAAAAGTTTGCATCTTTCTCCGCAGTGCAAAGAAAGCCTTATCTCCAGCCCAGTTCAATCACCAACAAATTTTGCACACGAGAAAATAAAAAGAATTTTTTTTTTTTTAATGGAGGCGGGAGGGTAAAACGTCTACAGGCAGGAACCATAGGTACAACAGGTGCCCAGCTGCAAAACCAACACAGTGAACAACCCAGATAGATCTTCCAGTCCAGCCAAAGTTTCTTTAGCTAAACTGTTTCAAGAACAAAAATGTCCCCTCCTCTTAGCCTTGCCGTTTTTTGCCTTACTACTGAGCGTGTGCCTGACTTGTTTATCTGAGCGCAACCTTCGTCGCACCCAGCCAGCTCGCTGGGCGACCCGGGCTACCACGTTTCCTCAAATCAGAGCTCCGTGGACTCTGCGGGGAACTACATTACCCAGCGGTCCCCGCGCCCTTCGCAGGAAAGACGTCTGCGCACTAAGATACTCAGTTCCAAGTTTGGAGCTTTTAGCTGCCAGCCCTGGCCCATCATGTAGCTGCAGCACAGCCTTCCCTAACGTTGCAACTGGGGGAAAAAATCACTTTCCAGTCTGTTTTGCAAGGTGTGCATTTCCATCTTGATTCCCTGAAAGTCCATCTGCTGCATCGGTCAAGAGAAACTCCACTTGCATGAAGATTGCACGCCTGCAGCTTGCATCTTTGTTGCAAAACTAGCTACAGAAGAGAAGCAAGGCAAAGTCTTTTGTGCTCCCCTCCCCCATCAAAGGAAAGGGGAAAATGTCTCAGTCAAAAGGTAAGAGGCTATTTGCATTACTTGCAAAAATGCAAAGGGTTGTGCATGCATTTATGAATGCATGGATGCAATTTTCGCCTGGCGATTGCATTTTTAAGTTTGAGGTTTTCCATAGCTCAGTTGCATTTCCTGTTTAGTATGTGTCTTTTTTTGCAGACACAGAGAGTTCCTGTAAGGCAGGGCTTGCAGTTCAGCTGTGCATTGACGTTATTTGCATTCTTCTGCTAGGATTACTGAGCTCTTTTTGCCTTTTGCACAGTCAGGAGAGATAGAGCAGGTTGGTAGCGTCTAATTGTGCAATGCTTTATATAATTGTAAAATTCTTTAGTATGCACACATATTATAAGTAATTTTGTGTGCAACAGGAATGCAAACTTTCTAAAAGTCTGTAGGTGAAGATGAAAGGTAAAACTTGAGTTAAACTACTAGGAAATTAATGTAATCTTATATTCTTTTGGGAATAAACCGTTGCAGCACCGGTATTTAGCTAAATTTCCATTGATATCGCTTTGAACATTAGGCAACTTTTGATTTTTAAAGGAAGTAAAGGTGAAGGGTGAATAAGAACATATTTCAAAAAAGCAGACAAGAAGTCTTACTCTTCGGAGATTTTGCACTTTACACCAATTGCTTATTGGCTCACAGTATTTAGAAGCAGCAGTGAGAACCTAATGTACTATGTCTGCCCATTTGGGAAATGCTTTGCATTTGGTGGGGGTGGAATATTGGAGGGGGGACAGTACTTTTAAGCATTACAACAATGTGAGGAGACTGCACCGTTTCATTGACAACCATAATGAAATCTTTAAAGTGTATAATTGCATACATTTTGGTGGCTATAATAGGTCAGAAGTTCAGGGTTATGGTTGTTGTCTTTATGTTTTCTTTTTCCTTTTTCTTACCACTTTAAACACAGTTGTATTTTGCAGACTTAATGTCATGCTGGGGAGGGAATTAAAAAAACTCCTGACATGGCATCAGAGAACTGAGGGGTTGCTGACAGATACCTGTGGGACCCTAAGTCACTTGTTTCGGGACAATTCCTTCTTTACCCTAGAGAAAGCATATTAACATGAGAATGTATGGAATGAAGAAGAGGTGAGTTAGATATTGGTAAATTAAGTGATCTGTGGCACTATCTGAGTAAGACCTGATGAAATTAAAATGTCTTACAAGCTTTTTTGCTGCATTTTCTTCTTCTTTTTTTTTTTTGTAGTGGTACCACTTGTTAATTATACCTGATGGGAATTCTAATATCTCAGTAACACATGGAGAAAGTTATATTTTCAAGAATTCAAAGTGGGACTCTGCTTTACTTTGAGAATTAGGGGAGGATGAAAATCTGAAAAGTGAAGAGTGCCGAAAAAAATCTAGGAATTGGCCTTATGAAGTGGAGATGTTACTTTAATTAGGAAAACCTAAAATCTTCTGATCGAGCAGGAAAGAGGCAGTTTAGAAGAGGCACTTCATGCTTTCATGTATTAAGGAGACAGCATCTCCTTACTTTATATTTGGGAAATATTCACTCATTCATTTAATTCAGTTTAATATAGGTATAACTATATGATGATATGCATGTTTATATATATGTACATATATATGAATGTATATACATATGAATGTGTGGGGGTACATAAAAGATTTTGGGGACACAACATTTTTTAAGTGACTTTTTTTCCTTTAGAGAATTTACTTCTGGTGGGGAAAAGTGAGTCCGTAAGGAAATTATAATGCAAGTTAATAGGACAGGTACTGAAGTGAAATGGGGTTATTTGGAGTCTAGAGATTGAAGTTATTCTTCTATTTGGGGGATAGTCAGGAAATTGGTGAAGAAGGTGTGGTTTACTGTAATCTTATCTCTGGACATTAGGGTCTAAACAAAATCAGGCTCCTTTTTGCATAATTTCGGGATCATGTTTTCCAGTTGGGAAGATAAAGGAAGTTTTAGGGCACCACTCTTCCCTTATGGGTTTGCCCCTAATGGATCAGATCCTGGTAGTCCTTCAAATCAATTCCCAATTACTCAGAAGAGTAAGTTTTCTTAATTGGAATCTGTTGGTAAAATGCATCTGGCATGAACATGAGGTTTTGTCCAGAAGGAAAATTATTGGTAGAAAGAAGTGGGTGATCATTTTAGAAATGGCAAAGGAGCCTTGGCCTGGACTTTAAGTGTGGAATTGGCCTAATTCAGCTACACTATTCTCCAATGGCCAAAACGCTTTTTTGCAGTACCAAACTTCTTTTTAATACTCTTACCAAATAAAATGGGAGGAAAAGTGAAAGGTAGATACAATCTCACAGTATTGAAGAATTTAACAACATGTTCAATCCAAGAACCTTTACGAACTTTCTAGATCACTATAATTCAGTTTTACAGACCTCTAATTTAAGGCACAGCAGAGGCAAAAGAATTACAGACTCCCTGGGAGCTGGAAGGACTGGGTTACTTCTTTGCAGCCTTACTAACAGTTGACATTCCGAGAAAGAATTTCTTAAAAAGAAATTTTGTTTTCCACAGTAGTAACTTTAGGTGGTATGCTTTTCAGCTTGTTTATATTAGCTGTCTGGGGTTGAGCTGACATTTTTCAAATATTAAAGCAGTTGAATGCCTTTTGAGGAAATCTGAAATGTAAGTTAACAGGAAGGGCACCCAGAAAGTGCAGGAATTCCTGCACATTACAGGAAGACAAGCTACAGGAAAAATGTGTCATCTACACTACCCAGGAGAGAAAAACTATTGTTATCAGCCATAATGATCTTCCGAGGGAGGGAGGGAAAGAGAGAGGGAGTAAACTCTGGCATCTCCAAGTACACCTGAAAATATACAAAAAGTTTCAGCCTGTTAAAATATGCTCTTTCTCACTGCTCCTTCTATTCACCTTTAACAATATTAGTTTTTTTTTTTAAATATAGCAATAAGTAAATTATGGAAGAAATCCCTGTAAAGCATAATTCAGAAGCATATATAGCCCTTGTAGGAAAGGGCTTAACCCTATTGAGTTCTTTGCGTCTGTAATTCATTCTACCCTGGGAAATGAAATGTGTAAATTTCTCATTCTGTGTAAATTCCTTTGTGACATTGTACCAGACGGACTTGTCATGCTTAGTTTGTAATCTGAGCCAGTATGTTTTATAACCTCGAACATCTCAGGACACAAAATCAGAATGGATACCTTGTGTTTCCTGAGTTTGTTTTGCAATAGTGTTGCATTCAATTCTTTATAGCATGTTGCACGTTAGCTGTGCGGGAGTGGGTGTGGGGTCTCCCACGGTAAATTTAATACTGGAGAAAGGTGAGTTTCTCATGCCTCTGTTTTTCATAGATTAGTATTATTTAACCACTCCCTAGTATTTTAAATCTAAAAACTTTACAAGGAATAGTTTTAAAACTTAAAAGAAAAAAGTTACATAAATAATACTCATTATGGAAACATTAGGTAGGAAAGGAAAAGAGGAATTGCTACTTATTGAAGTAACCTTTGGGAATGTATCCTTTTGGAAATTTTCTCTCTATAAACATATATATGTATACAAAACATTTTGTGTAAAACTAAGTCTATTTAGTTGTCTTTTGTTTCATTTACCAATCTACTGTGAAATATTCCAAAGTTAATGTATTTCGACATTCATAGTATCCAGTTCCCTTGTTTTTATGTTTGTTAACTCTCGCTGTAATGAACATTGCCTGCCTTGATGATTATCCCAGTTCATACATTATTGTGCATAGTATGGCCTTAGATTAAATTACTGGAAGCAAAATCACAGGCTGTGGATGTTCAATTCTTCTCACGCCCCATTCTCTTTTCTACCTTCTGAAAATAGCTTTTTTGTTATTATAAAAATGATATATACCAGTTGAAAAATTCAAACCAAAGAGAAATTCATTATAAGAATATAAAACTCACTAAAAGTCATAACACCCAGAGCTAATTACTGTCAAGTTTTCGGTGACAATCTCTGTCTTTGCCCATCTATACATACACACTTGTACATGCTATTTTATGGACTATATATGATATTTTGCAGTTTGCTTTTTTAATACTCTACCATATCTCTTGAATATCTTTCTATACTAGTACACATGTGATTACCTCATCCTTTTTAACAGTATATTTTCAGTTTTAAGAATGTAGTAATTTATTTAATCAATCTCCCATTAGATTTTCATATAGTTTCCATTTTTATTCGCAGCTAGAAACAATACTACAAAGAATACCTTGAATATACATCTTTGCACATTTGCCCAATTATTTCTTTAGGGTGTTTCCTAGAAGTGGAAGTCCTGTCAAAGGGCATGCATGATATATTGCCAAATTGTCCTCCAGAGAAGTAACACTAATTCTCATTTCCAACAATAATGTTTGGAAGTGCCCCTTCTTTCCTGTCAGGTATTTTGGTAAAGTAAATTGCTCTCCAGAAAGGTTATACCTTTATTCATCCTGGGTATAAAAAATTTGGAAAAATCTTTGACAATTTGATAAAAAGTATTAATAATCTCCCATTTGTGCATTTTGGTAATAAAGCAGTTAAGGTTTTTGCTTTTTTTGACCATGATGTTTCTGTTTCATTTGTTTGAATTTCTTTTTTTTTCTCATTAAATAGGTGAAAATTTTAATTTGGGGATGAAATTATTTTCCAAGTTAGGCCAGAAAATCCCAAGATTGTTGATTAGGGAATAATAGGTTGGAAGTTGGGTTCCTGTATCTCAACAATTTAATTCCTCGATAAGTTCTTGTTTTAATTTTAACCAAAATGTCTTAAGTAAATCTACATATGAACTCATTTTGTTTATATAACCTATAACTATACATGGCTCTGTGAAAATAATAAGAAAAATGTACTAATCTGATTAAAATTTGAGCCTGGGAAATAACTTTCTATTGGGGATTTTTCCATTTTCAGTTATCTCTATAGGCAAAAGTACTTTTTTAGTTTTAGAAATAACACACACATAGTACCTGATTGTCTCATCAATATTGTTGCAGAATAATTTAACTTAATTTTACTTTCATGTGAGATGCCTAATCACAAAAGGTGGTTGTCTTGACTAACTAGGTTTATTAAAACAAGTAAGTCTAGAATCAATATTGATGACCTCTTAAGTTATTTAAGTCAATCCTTGTCATATCCAGGAACATAACCTTGGTAAATGTGCCTATTTATACATCTTGATATTAAGGGATGGGATTTAGAGCTAGAAAAGGAGTTTGATAGTCTAATCACATCATTTTATAAATGAGTTCATGGGGGGCCTTGAACCTGAGAGATTTGCCTAAAGACATTAACATGAGAACTTAGATCTCCTGATTCTCTGTCCCTAAGTTCTTTTCACACACCAACCCTGGCAATTTGTATTTATAAAATGTTTTCTTTTCTCAGAATCTTTAGTATATCTCACATTTTTTTGCTTTGTTTGTTTCTGTGGGACTCAGGCTGGCAAGGAGGGTGCTGATGGTACAATTAGCAGGGGTTATTTTCCTGTGCTCAAGAAATGGTGATACATGAATCATGGTGGTGGGGTTTCTTACCAATTCTCTGCCAGAGGATGTTTTGCAAATGCTCTCATTTTGATTCCCCATGTCTACATTGTACAGCTGCAAGTTTTAACCACTGTAATTGTTGTTTGCCTTTTATGGACTATCTTGTTTGAAAACCCCTGCTGGGTAGCTAAACTTCTTATATATCTTTGCATCTCCAACTCTTTCAGCGGCGGCATTGTGATTTAAATAGTAAATGCTCAATGAATATCTGACAATGCAAGTATTTTTCTTTTTCTTTTTTTTTTTTTTTTTGCAGTTTTTGGCCAGGGTTGGGTTTGAACCCACCACCTCTGGCAAGTGGGGCTGGCGCCTTACTCCTTTGAGCCACAGGTGCCGCCCAAAGAATTTTTTATGTTTTTGCAGTTTTTGGCCAGGGCCAGGTTTGAACTCACCACCTCTGGTATATGGAGCCAGTGACCTACTCCTTTGAGTGCTGCCCATAATGTAAGTATTTTTCATCAGTAGGGATAACTATCATTTCCCCCCTAGGTTTTATAAAAGGTTTGAAGTAATTATATTATACTGCAATTTTCTTTGTTTGCATTAACATTCCCATTATGACTTTGCTTGATTATTTGCAAATTGCAAGAATGGCATAAAAAGCAACTTATAATGGCTGAAGAAGTTATCATTTTTCTTACCTGGGCTGTCTGAACAGATTTAGAGGTTGCATGATCTTTTGCGAACTTTCCCTTTTGATAATATGTGACTCTAAGATGAAGTGTCCAAATAATCCAGTCTGAAGGGTGATTGAAGTGAATTTCTTCACCCTGTGCTGGTTTTGGAGGTGCCTCTTCAGGCATTTTGCCTGTCAGGCATTTTGGTGAATACTGCCAAGTAAATTGCTCTCCAGAAAGTCTGTGGAACCCCTAAAAGGTTGTCAGAGACAAAGTGTTTCACAGCTGGCTGCCCTCTGACAAAATACGGCATTTCTCTAGATGAAATGTTTCCCCCCTTCCTCCTTGGCCACCTCCACTGCCATCAACCCCCTTCTTCCACTCTGTCTCCTTAGACGATCTTCCTTCCCCAAGCTGGTCCATACAGTTCGTATGTAACTCATAATCTTCCTCTTTCTACCTGGAAGTCAGGTTACACTCCGTGCACAGTGAAGTTTATCACAAATCATAATTTCTTCCACTCAGCTCTGAACCGAACCATTACATAGGCACTTGCAACAGCCCCCGTCAGCTGGTTTACGTTTTAGTCTTTAATCAGGTCCTCGGGGTGCTCCTTCTTTGTACGGATCATTAGCCCCAGGTCTTTGCTGACATCATCATCATTATTTACTATATGCCAGTCATTTTTCATGTAATATGATTTTGTTTTGAGACAGGGTCTCATTCTGTTGCACAGGCTGGAGCGCCAGAGTGTCAATGCCACCAGACACTCAAACGGTCCTTCCATCTCAGCTTTCCGAGGTGCCAGGATTACAGGCATGAGCCACTACACTTAGCCTCTTATAGTAGTAGCCTTTGGAATGTGTCACACTGTGGGGTCACATACTGTTATCCTTCATTTACAAGTGAGGAAATGAATTGTCTTTAACAAACTTGCCCTGGGTCTGACAGCCAGTTGGTGGCAGAGGCAATATGCAAAGACAGTATGGTCTGAGCAGAGGGCCATGCTTGTAACCAGGGATCAGCAAATTACAGTTCCTGGACCAGGTTCTTTTTTTTGCAGTTTTTGGCCGGGGCTGGGTTTGAATCCACCACCTCCGGTATGTAGGGCCAATGCCCTACTCCTTTAAGCCACAGGTGCTGCCCTTTTTTTTTTTTTGAGACAGAGTCTTCACTCTGTCATCCTCAGTAGAGTGCGGTGGCGTCATAGCTCACCAACCAAACTCTTGGACTCAAGCAATCCTCTTGCCTCAACCTACCGAGTAGCTAGGACTACAAGCGCCCACCACACCACCTGACTATTTTTATACAAGGGTCTCACTCTTGCTCAGGCTGGTCTTGAACTCCTGAGCTTAAGCAATCCACCTGCCTTAGCATCCCAGAATGCAAAGTTTACAGGTGTGAGTCACCATGCCCAGCCTCCTTAGCCAGGTTCTGCATCCCCTGTTTTAAAGTACATCCTCAGAGCTTTTCAATCATTTTTAAGTGATTAAAAAATAATATTTCATGATGTGTGAAAATTTTATACACAGTTCAATTTTATGCATAATATGCCTGCCCATATTCAGTGTCCAAGAATAAAGTTTTATCAGAATGCAATTACGGTCATTTATTTGTTTGTTTTCCATGGCTGCTTTGTGCTCTACGATGGTAGAATTGAGTGGACTCAATGCAGATCCTATGTTTCATTGACTATATGATCCTTTTCAGAAAAAGTTTCCTGATGCCATTCTTTATGAGTTTACTGAGTCGAGCTGCGGTGTCTTTTATGACATCCCCCCTTTCTGCTAATAGAAAGTGTTAACCTGGATGACCACTAGTCTGCTACTCAGCTGGCGACCCCTCGGGCCCAGCCTACAGGAAATGTCTGAGTCGTGTTGCTCCTGGTTATGAGAATGGTCAGTCCTTGCTCATTTCCTCTGAGCTAAGCTACCCGTCTCCTTTAGCCCATCCTGGGGTCCTTTCCCCTTGGTCTTGCTCTTCCTGTTTGCTTTATTTATTTATTTTTATTTTTTTCTTTCCTTTCCATGAGAAGCTGTTCATGGATTCTTTCCCCGGACTCTTCCTACTCCACTTTCTGATTCCACATTTTGTTTAGAAAGTAAATAAAATAAAGACAACTCTCATGCTGCTACCGTGGCCTGGCTTTTTCAATTGTCGTCATGACACAGCTAAGAGGTTCCAGCATTTCTTTTGTGTGAAGAGGAAAGCCTCCCTCTATCCCTCGTAAGAGCAAGATTTCCGGTTGTCGTCTACAAAGGTTACAGCTGTTTTCCTACCTGAACCCCTTACTTGTGGATAGGCAATTTTCTTTGGCATGACAGGTATGCTTTCACTGACAGTCACTTCAATCTTGGGTATTATACTTAGGAGGGAAGGTTCTAATACAAGTCTGAAAATAAGGGAGGTGAAAGCCTCATAGAGACAGAGTAGCTTTGGTGGGCTGAGCCCAGATGTATTCACATATCCAGAATGAGGTAAATTCAAGTTAAGTTCAAGGAAATGCTAATTCCTACCGTCCCACGTGGTGTCCCTGCTGTGATTCTCTCTGTGTTCCCAATCCTGTGTCAGGGATGGGCACGAATGTCCTTTACTCTCACTAGGGCTCCGTGGTGTGAGGCCCCACTTTATAGATGAGCAAACTGAGGCCAGTGAGGCCTGAGGCCTAAGAACTCGCGTAGATGTCAAGCTGATAGTGGCAGAGCAGAGAGGCTTTAGTCAAAGTTTCTCTGACTGCAGAATCTGCGTTCTTGGCCACTTCACTTTAGCTATCACTCCAAAATAAAAATGTTTGGGTGCATTTCAGAAAAGACATGGTTGGAGATAGAAAACATGCATGGATTCCTGAGGAATTTGAATAGGTTTGTCCATACCAGGCCACGTATGGTAATGAAGAAGGGCTCACCTGTATCTAGGTATATATAGGATCCTTTCGACATATCCCTTTAACTTTGGTCTATGCCCGTCAATCACAGAATCCTGAGTCTGATTCAATCTGACTCTTAAGATTGAATTCCAAATAGAACTGCCCATTGGTTGAAGGAAGCTAATTATAGCATGCCCACTGATAAATACTTGTCTGTATATACAGAAAATTTATGTTAAAGTACTGTTTTGGTTTTTTTTTTAGACAGATTCTCACTTTTTCACTCCCAGTAGAGTGCAGTGGTGTCATAGCTCCCTGCAACCTCAAATTCTTGGGCTCAGGTGATCCTCTTGCCTCAGCCTCCCAAGTAGCAGAGACCACAGGTGCCCGCCACATTGCCCAGCTATTTTTAGAGATGGGGTCTTCCTCTTGCTCAGTCTGTTCTCAAGGTCCTGAGCTCAGGCAATCCATCTGCCTCCACCGCTCAGAGTGTCAGGGTTACAGGCGTGAACCCTTTGCCTGGCTTAAAGCATTGTTAACAAATTATTGATACCATTTGCTATCTCATTGGCAAAATACGATTGGAAGATAGGCAGACTCAAACTTGTGTTTTTCCTTACACATCTAAGTTAAATTGCTTTAAAACACTAAGAACGTGTCTAATGAGTACAGAAATACTGCAACCCCCTGTTTGGTGTAGTGATTTCCTTTCTTCCTGGTTATTTGTATGTAAATGTAATAAGTGTGGTTTCCTTGAAGTTATGAATGAACGCAGGTCTTCAGTGTTTCCCTCTTATACTAGACAGTGTGGAGGAAACTGGAATTGCCTATGATTGTGGCAGAGGGGGTTGGAAACGAATTTCTTTTTCAACGAGTGAGTTCTTTCTTGGCCTCTTCTCTAGCCAAAGCACAACAGTCCCTCCCATGCCTCACTTGTCTCCTATGACCCCAGGCAGAAGCCCTGGGAATAGATGGTCTGGACGTTGAGTGACAAGTTATTTATTCCCTTCCTTTATTCTCTTGCCTCCAATTCCACACGGGAGGGGATGAGTTAGCAGTAAGAGTAAGGCTAGAATCTGAAGAACAAGTAAGAACAGAATAGTAGAGCGTTTGGGAATTATTTTGTAGCAAAAATATGTCGAGACAGCCTACCCATGGTGTTTGAAAATCTTGCAAGATTGCCTCTCCATTTTATTTGCCTTTTTCTTGGGCCCCGGACACTTTTGCCATTTGGAAAAAAAAAAAAAAATCCAAAGACTCTGGACATACCTAAAGAGAGTGGGTGTTCAGATCAGTTCAACAAATGCCTTTTTTTTGAGACAGAGTCTCAAGCTGTCACCCTGGATAGAGTGCTGTGGTATCACAGCTCACAGCAACCTCCAATTCCTGGGCTCAAGCGAGTCTCCTGCCTCTGCCTCCCAAGTAATTGGGACTACCGGCACCCACCACAATGCCCAGCCATTTTTTGGTTGCAGTCATCATTGTTGTTTGGCGGGCCCGGGCTGGATTCGAACCCGCCAGCTCAGGTGTACGTGGCTGGCGCCTTAGCCTGTTGAGCCACAGGCGCCGAGCCAACAAATACATTTTTGATCAAATGATGCTGTGCAGATGGAAATGGACAGAGATGCATTTGACGGCACCATTTCACTTGTTAGATCTTTGGCCTTGGAAAATCTACTTATAGCTTGAGTTTCCTCAGTTTCTAAATGGAAAGACTGACACACGCTCATGGGTATGTTATGAAGATTAAGCAAGGTCATGCATGTAATATGCTTGGCCCGTTCTTGACATTCACTTATTCAACAAATGTTTATTGAGCACCCTTTGGTGTTTGACATGTTTTGCTATTATAGTCTCGTGGTAAACGTAAATTTGCTTCATTCTTCCTTACCCTCTACCTCTTAAGGAACTTACAGTCTACCAGAGGGGTAAGAAAAGCAGAAAATAAACATAAGCAGATAAGTAAAAATAAGTAAATACAACAAAGAAGAGAAAAGCAGGAAAATATGTAGAATACCAATTGGACCCCTAGATTTGTTGAAAAGAACTAACACAGTCGGGAAGCCCTATGATTAAGAGAGAGATCAGGAAACTATTTACCAAAATCACCTAATGTGATTGTCACAATTGGTGAGGAAATTAGGTCCTAGATCCAAAGTTAGTATGAGAAGGAATCTTGATTTCCAGTTTTCAGTGGCGGTGATGGGACATTATTAATACAGACAGAGCAATTCCTTAGAAGAATAAAAAAGGTAAATATCTGGAGCTTTACAGACCCTCACTTGCGTTTTCTAAAAACCTCCTTCTTCTTGCTAAGATAAATCCTGTAGTTTCTGCCTATGGTCATGATAGGTTAATAAATGGAATATATCATCTCTCATACTTTTAGTTTTTCTTTGGATTGTGGAAACTCCAGGAAATCTAGAGGTTAATAGTTAAACAAGTATATCATATCAACTAGGTTTATAGACACACTGTAATTGTGTAAGCAAGCTGTTGGTTCAATAATCAATGTCTAGCTAGGTCAGGGACTATTTTCCAAAGTATGGCCACAGCTGTAATTTGCATTTTTTATAACCTGCTAACATGCCAGCCTGTCTTTTCCATATCTTAGTCCCTTTATTATTTTTCCTAGAATCATCTGAATTCAGTTTAGGAGGAGGAAAACTGTTCAGGGTTATGAATTCTTGTTTCATTTTCCTCAAGAGTAGAGCTCTAGAAAGTTCTTTGCTTTGCCAAACTTATTTTCTCAAACATGGCATTGGATACCAGCAAAGAAGTTTGTGAAATTTTTTTGTACTTTCAATTTCAGAAAATACAGTTTAAAAGGTAGATCTATTTAATACAATTGATAGATTAAGTTAATTTGTTTTTTTTGGTTTGTAAAAGAGAGTGATATATAGCTCTCCAGCTTAAGATGGACTGATTTTTCATGAACCTATCACTTTGTTACTTTCTTTCTCGAAGCACCTGCCAGCCGTATCATCTCATTCAAGGGGTTTACAGAGTCTTTTCACTCAGGACTTTGTTCCTGCATGAGCTTTCATTTTTTTACAAGGAAAGTAGGGGGAACATGCAAGATTTAATTTTGTAATTGGTTTAAGAAAGAGACTGAGAAATTTTAATACAGTAGGGTTAGAATGATTTTTCCATTTCAGATTTCGTTCATTCTTTCTGATGTGACCTATCCAAGGATAAGGCAGCTGGTCATGTTGAGCAGATTTGGAAGAGGGAGGACTGTTTATTTCTTGGTAGACTTTAACAAACATCATTGAATAATTCAATATATTATCTGCACTTTGTACTGTGCTTGGTGAATACAGGGTGCAGATATTTCTACCCTCAAGAAGCTTGTAACGTGATGGGATGTATTTGTTTGCTAAGAAAGTACCATGAACTGGGTGGCTCAAGCAACAGCCTTGAAATTTGTTGCCTCACAGTTCCGGAGTCTGGCAGTCTAAGATCAAGATGGCGGGAGGTTTGGCTCCTTCACAAGGGTTGCGAAGAAGAATCTTTTCCAAGCTCCACGCTTAGATTTTGGAGGTTTGCTGGCAGCCCTTGGCAATCCTTGCCTGGTAGACTCACAGCCTGGACTCCACCTTTGTGTTCACATGATATTTTCCCTGCCCTCCTCCAGTATGACATCATGTTAATTACAAGGGCAATGGTCCTCTTTTCAAGTAAGGTCACATTCTGAGATGCTGGTGGTTAGGATTTCGGCATATTAATTTTGAAAGGACATAGTTCAACCCGTACCGTGGAAGACAAACTTGTCAGCATGTGTATAAGCACGTGATATAAGTCTTGGTACAAGATGCAGGTAGGATACCGGGGAAGGTGAGGGGTATGGGGAGGATGCTAATTTGGTGCAGCATCAACAGAACTTGAAGAGGAGAATAAGGAAGTCAAACGAGAGACTTTACCATCCGGTCCTTGAGCAGAATGACGACTTGCTCTCCTGGTTATCTGTCATTCATGACAGACTAGATGCTTCTAACCTGGGGTGTGTTAAATTAGAAAACACACACTCGTATGCACAAGTGCACACACACGTACATGTGCTGTTGCTATAGTGACTCCCAGAACTTAATTAGACTTTCGTGGCAATGAGATCTACAAAAAACTATCAGTAGTTGTCACAGGCAACGTTGATGTTTAGATACTGGGGGCAGGGGACATCCTTCCATTGTATCAAATGGTCTCTAGACCTCTTGCAACAAAGCTTAAGAGGGAATGAGAGTAAGAACGAAACTAGGCAAAGTTTATTTTTAGAAAAGGCCTGTAAGTCTTAAAAAAAAGAAAAGCACTATTCGAGTGTTTTCAACCCTCTTACAATATTGATCACTGTCAGTCTTTTCAACTGTGTGTATACTTGCCAGAGCTAACAGATAGCTTTATCTTAATATGATCTGGATACATTTAGCATGAAATGATGTACGAATATGGCAGGAACCCTTTCAGTAAGGAAGAACAATAAGGAAAGAGATTTTCATGCATGTTGGGTGAGGTGGTTGCGGTAAGGTCGGGGGAAGGAACTTCTCCAGCGTAGAACAGATGTCTGTCATCCTTTGGGTTGTCCTGCCAGGGTGTTGATGGATGGCAGGCATCACACGTGGGGAGGGGCCAGGTGGATGATCCAGAGAAAGTCACAGCGAGTTGAGGCTGACTCCTGGGTGTCCTCAAAGCTGGGTGTGTGGTCTTGGGACAGGCGACCCAAATAACCAAAGAATAGGTGGGCAGCAGAGGTTAGGCAGAAAGTCCAGAAAGAAATGAGTGAACATGAAAAGGGAAGAAGGAAAGGATCAACAGAGAGCTCAAGTGGAAAGCAGGGACCAGCGAGTGAAAGGATCTAAGAAACCAGGCCGCAGGATCAGGCGACAGGTGTGTCTTCCGTCCTAGTCCCGCCTATAAGAAATGGATATATACCTCTGTTTTTTCCAGCCCAGAAGCAATCTCTGTTCACCTGGCTATTGCGTGAGGATGCATTCATAAGAAGCCTGGGGAGGTAGGGTTTAGAAGAATACGCAGAAAAAGAGCAACAGAGACTAGTTTGGGGCTTGTTTAAACAAGCCCAGACTTCTCTTCAATGCTGGGTACCTGTGCTCTGCTCTCTAAGTGGGACCAGCAGAGGCAGAGGAAAATGGGAAGTAGTGAATCAGCTGGACTGTCAGGACACTCGATACCAGACAGAAACCACTGCCGCTTCTCTCTCGGGTCAGGAGGAGCACAGGGTCCAGTGGGTAAGTAGCCCCGAGCCCTCGACTTCCAAGGCCGCGGTAAGGCTGGATGGAAGAAATGCCAGTGCTGGGGGGAGTGCTGTGCTGCTTTTCTGTTCCAAATACAAAGCATTTGACTAGTATCAGGACCCTGCACGATTTCCTTACCCTTGATCTAGCATTTGTCCTTATGGGATTCTACCTGGTGATAGTGACTATTGATAGACTTTGCGATAAGCACTTTGCCAATTAGATCTAATCCTCATAAAAACTGAGAGGGAGGCAGTATTATCCTCCTTTTATTTTTTTATTTTCTATTTATTTTTTTCCTTTATTCTTTTTTTTTTTTTTTTGTAGAGACAGAGTCTCACTTTATCACCCTCGGTAGAGTGCCGTGGCGTCACACAGCTCACAGCAACCTCCAACTCCTGGGCTTAGGCGAGTCTCTTGCCTCGGCGTCTGGAGTAGCTGGGACTACAGGTGCCCGCCACAACACCCGGCTATTTTTCTGTTTTGCCCTTTGGCCGAGGCCAGGTTTGAACCCGCCACCTTTAGTATATGGGGCCAGCGCCCTACTCGCTGAGCCTCAGGCACGTTTCTGTTTATTTATTTTGTTTTGAGGCAGAGTCTGATCCAGTTCCCCTGGGGTTGAGTGCTGTGATGTGTGCTATGAGCTCACAACAACCTCAAACTCTCCAGCTCAAGCCATGCTCTTGCTCAGCCTCCCGAGTAGCTGGGACTACAGGCCCCTGCCACAGTACCTGGCTAGTATTTTAGTCTCTCTCTTGCTCAGACTGGTCTCAGTCTCCTGTGCTCAAGCAATCCATTGGCCTCAGCCTCCCAGACTGCTAGGATTACAGGCGTGAGCCACCGTGCCTGGAGGTCCCGCTCTCCCCATTTTACTAAGGTAAAAATTGGAACTCAGGTTAATAATTTGTCCCAGATTATACAGTTAATGGTTGCAGAGCTGGGATTTGAATCTAGTTTATTTAAATTCAAAAGTTCCTGCTTCTTACTCTGCCACTGCCATGTCAAAAAAATTGAAAAATAAAAACACCCTTATTGTATGTATGTAATGGGGAATAGTAATCGGTTGCAAAGAGAAGGCGATGATATTAATGGACAGATGCTTATGACAGAGGAAGAGCAGATATGAATACGTCTGGTGTGTGATTACAAACAAGTGCATGGTTTGTGTGTAGTTTGTTTTATCCTAAGTAAAAGAGTTTTTGTGGGGGATGACATCATTGAATTCAGTGGCAGGAGGTACAGCTGGCCCCTTTCACTGGCTTCTCTTTAGGTACCTTCTCTGCTCTCTCTGCCTTCCTCTGTGGATCAGGCTTTTGCTAAATCAACATGCACATAGTTTAAAAGAGCCACTAGCTCTTCATTTTTATGACTTGGTAGTTTTAGTACTCATTATTTTTTGGCTACTTACACTCTCTGGTCTGAGATCAAACTCTCTCCCCCTCGCCTCCCCCCCTCCCCCCCAAAACAAGAAATCTCACGATGTGATGATGAGTAGCTACAGGGTTGCCTGGATCTGAGTTAGGAGTTCACCCCTTGTACACGAGCATGGCCCTCGCCCACTTCCATGTCACCTGGGTAGGGTACACAGGTGGAACAGTCAAACTGACATCATCAGCAGATGGGAAGGAAATGCATTAAGAAATGAAGGGAAGGCGGGTCTCAGTGGCTCACACCTATAATCCTAGCACTCTCTGGGAGGCTGAGGCAGGTGGGCTGCTTCAGGTCATGAGTTTGAGACCAGCTTGAGCAAGAGCGAGACCCTGCCCCTACTAAATATAGAAAAACTAGCCAGGCATTATGGCAGACTGCCAAATTCCCAGCTACTCAGGAGGCTGAGGCAGGTGGATTGCTTGAGCCCAAGAGTGTGAGGTTGCTGTGAGCTACGATGCTATTGTACTCTATCCAGGGTGATAGAGTGACACTCTGTCTCCGGGAGAGGGGGTGGGGGGAAGGAAAAGAAAGACAACAAATATGGCTGCTTAGATTTACATTTGTGTGAAGCAACAGTCTTCTGACTGACCTGGGCTATTTTACATCATTATTTCAAAAAAACTCATTATAAAGTTGCACACTCTTAATCACCAAGAAGTTGGTGATTAAAGGAGGTCCATCTGCCTGGTTTTACTCACGTTTCCTGTGAGTGGAAGAGGCTCAGACCTTACATGCTCCCATTTGTTCTGTTGCTGGTTCCCTTGTAAGGAGGCCCCTAGAAACAGTGAAAAGAATGACAATACCGTCTGCTAAGCAAACTGAGGCAGTGTCCTTGAACTAAGGGAGTAACACAGAAAGGCAGACTGGGGCTCTCTCACAGCTAAGTGACAATTACAAGGCTAATTGTCCTTTGATATAACAGTTACTCAAGGATACGTGACACAGCGTCTGGGTAATAGAAAACAGGCAAAATGTAAAGAAAAGATTTTGTAATCATGGAATATTACATCTAGGAGAAGCTTTAGAAATCATCCAGGCTAGGCCAGGTGCAGTGACTCTTACCTATAATCGCATTTTGGGAGGCTGAGGAGGGAGGAATACCTGAGGCCAGGATTTGGAAACCCTCCCTATACAAAAAGTTAAAAGAATTAGCCCAGCATGATGGTGGCGTGCACCTGTCGTCCTAGTTTCTTGGGACCCTGGGCCAAGAGGACGGCTGAAACTCACCAGTTTGAGGTTGCAGTTATCTATGGTCGTACCTGTGTACTCTAACTTGGGCAATAGAAAAATGAAAAAACTGTCTAAAAAAGAAAAAAAAGCTTCCAGGCGGATCAGCTCACTTTATACATCACACGTGTCTGAGTAAGAGAGCTTTAGTAACTGGAAGGTCCGAGGGGGTGGTAAACCAAGTAAGGACAGATCTGAAACTCACACCTGCGCTGTCATTTGCTAGCGTATCAAGCACATAAGTCAAACTTTGACTCTCTGGGGAGCCCCTATGTTCTTCCTATAAAGACAGACGCTCACTTCTGAGGCAAAAAACCCCAAAAAACAAACAAACAAAAAATGAAAGTAGCAGGCATGGTAGAATTCAGGACCTGTGTTTATTCAGTTGTTAGATGGCTGATTGAATGGGTCTATTTTATGATGCATGTTGCCATTCATCCATTTATTAATTCCCTGGATATTTATAACCTTCTTCCCTATGTGGTTCACTGCTAGGTACCCAGGAAGTATACAGAGAAATGATTTCTTTATTATTTGTTTTCTTTCAAAATAGTTTTTTTTTTGTTGTCGTTGTTGGGGATTCATTGAGGGTACAATGATTGCATTTGCTAAGGAAAGTCCCTCTTACAATCACGTTTTGCCCCTAAAAGGTGTGGCATACACCAAGACCCCACCCCCTCACTCCTTCCCTCTCTCTGCTCCTTCTTCCTCACCCCTCCACCCCTCCCCCATTCTTTCTCTCTCTACTTTCCCCTTCCCCCACCCTCACTGTGTCATTAATTGTCATCAATTGTCCTCATATCAAAATTGAGTACATAGGATTCATGGTTCTTCATTCTTGTGATGCTTTACTAAGAATAATGTATTTCACTTCCATCCAGGTTAATACAAAGGCTGTAAGTCTCCACTTTTTTTAATGGTTGAATAGTATTCCATAGTGCACATATACACAGCTTGTTAATCTATTCCTAGTTCTTTTTTTTTATTTGAGACAGAGTCTCACTCTGTTGCCCCAGGCTAGAGTGTTACAGCATCATAGCTCACAGGAACTTCAAACTCCTGGGCTCAAGTGATACTCTTGCCTTAGCCTCCCATGTAGCTAGGACCACAGTAGCCCACCCCAAAGTCTGGCTAGTTTTTCTTTCTGTTTTTTTTAGTATGGATGGGGTCTCGCGGTTGCTCATGCTGGTGTTGAATCCCTGACCTCAGACAATCCCCTGGCCTTGACCTCTCAGAGTGCCAGCATTATAGGAGTGATCCACTTTGTCTGGCCTCAGAGAGATGAATTTTTTTTTTTTTGGTTTTTGGCAGGGGCCGGCTTTGAACCCGCCACTTCCAGTATATGGGGCTGGCACCCTACTCCTTTGAGCCCCAGGTGCTGCCCTTCAGAGACATGACTTTGAGAAGCTCCCAGTTTAATGGGGGACTGATGTGTCTGCCGATATCTGTGATTTAATTATAGTTCAAAGGAAAAATCGACTGGTTGCTTGGATATTGAAAGGGGAATGGAAGAAGGAGGGATTGGGAAATGGGGAGTCAGAGCAGCCCCAGCTTTGGTCTGTGGGGCAGTGGGAACTGTGACAAGTATCCAGGAAAGCCGAAAGCTCTGTGTGGTTGCAGTGCAGTAGGGGGTCACCCAGCAGAACAGTGAGAGGTGAGGTTGGGGAAACGGACAGGGATCAAGGTGGGAAAGGCTTTGCAATGCAGGAGGCTTCATTGCCCGACTCAGTACACTCAGAACTGCTCCGAGACAGGGTTTCTTCCAGCAGCTACATTAGCATATTTTTGTATTTTAGACTCAACTATGCATCCATGTCCCTTAGCAACAGGTTTGTGTTAATATTCTGAGCTCGGCATGCAATGGAGAGCCAAATTGGCTTTGAAGAGCTTTCCTTTGGCAAATCTATGACTAACTTTATCAGAAAAATAAAAGATACTAACCTTTGTAGGGAAGAGAATTTGCACCGGTTGACTGGGATCCAGTGTAGTTGTCTTTCCCCTTTGATGACTCAACATGTAATGACATTTTGTTGGCATTTCTCCAACTTGCACTTACCTCTGTTCAACACGGCTCGCCTTGAGGTCTGATGATACGGTTTTCACTCACGTGGCACGTCTCCCATCCTGGTTTTTGTTTTTTAGTGAACTTAACCATCATTCCTGCCTGCTAAGAACCAGGCAGCTTGCTGGCTGTCCCAGTGGGCCTCCCTCCCGAGGTCATGTCAGTGCTTCCCGCTCACATCTGAGCGGCTGCCATTTTAGATGTTTATACAACAGAAAACTCAGCCTCTGTGCTGTAGAGCTGGAGGCTCTTTCTGGACTTTTGGCTGTTGGTCTTAATCTCTAAAAGAATAGAGCACTCGGCTCCACGCCTGTGGCTCAGCGGGCTAAGGCGCCAGCCTCGTACCCCTGAGCCGGCAGGTTCGAATCTAGCCCCAGGCCCGCCAAACAACAATGATGGCTGCAACTAAAAAATAGCCAGGCATTGTGGCAGGCTCCAGTAGTCCCAGCTACTTGGGAGGCAGAGGCAGAAGACTCGCTTGAGCCCAGGAATTGGAGGTTGCTGTGAGCTGTGATGC
>CAUYON010192270.1:0-10968 GCA_963573935.1 Arctocebus calabarensis
TGTCTTTATATAGTGATCAAGAAAATGCCATGAAGGCTATCTCTAACAGTACGATAAAAATATTTCTGAATGTATATGAAGCACATTGTGCCCTATGATTGCACCAATGTACACAATTATGATTCAATAAAATTATTAAAAAAAGCAGAAAGAAGATAGGAAAGGGGAAACTAGAAACAAATGGATGAACATAAATAATGTTATCATTAAATCTAAACATATAAATGTTTATAGTCAAGTGTAAATGGTTTTAAAACACTGATTAAAATACAGATTGTCAGAAAGGACAGAAACAACGACCTACCTACATGTTTTTTACAAAACACTCTTTTGAAATATAAGGATAAATGTGTACAAAATTAAAAGGAAGAAAAAAGATATAGGATTCACTCACTAATCCAAAGAAAGGTTGATTGGTTACATTAATATCAGACAAAGCAGAATTCAGAACAATGTTAATTTATCAGGATGTCACAACACACCAAATAACAGGGTTCAAAACACCAGATGCAAAATCGACAGTATTAAGGCAGAAAAAGGCACACCCACAATTATTACTAGAGATTGCAACACTACTCTTACAGTAAACTATAAAAGTAGGAGACAGAAAATCAGCAAGCATATAGAACAAATGAACATCATTGACCAGGGGGATGTAATTAATCTTAGTAGAATATTCCACCCAACGACAGAAGGATATGCATTTTCCTCAAGTGCATTTGGAACATGCACCAAGACAAATCTCATTCAGAGGAAGTATAGGTGGAAGCTGAGGAACATTTTAACACATGTGAACTAATTAATCATAAAAGTAGGTTACCCAACCATAATGAAAGTAAGGTAAAATCATGAAGAGGAAGAATACAGGAAAATATGTTAACACTTGCAAAATAAAAACACCCTTATAAATAATCCATGGGCAAAGTGAGTCATAGAGGAAATTAGAAAATGTTTTGATTTCAAAGAAAATGAAAAAGAAACATATCAAAAGAAAATGAAAAATAAACATCAAAATTTGTGTAATGGGGCAAAAGCGGTGCTTAGAGGAAAGTTCATAGCATTAAATGCTTGTATCAGAAAAGAAAAAAATAGGTCTCAAATAAATAATCTAAATTTTCACCTCAGAATAGTAGAAACATAAGGCGAAATAAATCCAAAGCAAAATGAGGGGAAGAAATAATAAAGATTAGAACAGAAATGAATGAAATAGAAACACAAAATCAGTCAGGGAAATCAATGAAAACAAAAATAAATTATTCGTTAAAAAGATCAATCAAATTAATAAATTCTAGCAATACAGACAAAGAGAGAAGACAAAACATGGATATAGCGTGTCCTTCAGCTCAGGGTCCTAGGGAAAAATGAACCCAAGCATAGTCCCCGGAAACCACTGATGAGCACGTCCCATGAACAAGAAATACACTGCGCTTTTTAAGACTGCCGAGGTTGGGGTTTGTTCATCGTATCACAACACAGGAGCGTGAAAGATTCTGACCACCTGACCGTGTGAGTACAATTGAATACTGTAGCAAGAGGAAAGAGCAAACTATTGAAACCCAAAATATCTTGGATTAATTTCCTGTCAAGAGAAACAGATTCAAAACATGATGTGACTTACTAACTTGAAAAGGTAAGAAGAGTACAGGGACGGAGAAGAGGTCCCCGGCGCTGGTTTGGGGGCTGAGAGATGATGGGGTGGCAGAGCGCTAGCAAAGGGTCGTGAAAGGGAACTGTGAGAGGTAGAAGGGGTCTCTGTCCCGACCGCAGTGGTGGTTACTTGCAATTATACTTGTGTATTTAAAGTACTTGGATCTGTACATGCAATTTTTTTTTTACTGTCATTTAATTTTAAAGTAAGAATTTAGAAAAGATCTATACAAGCAACAAAATAACATATATTTTAAAAAGAAATGTTCAAGTATTAGCCATTCGTATAGTGATGTTCGGAAACACTTAAAATAAATCCTTGCTGAAAACAGAAGAAACTGAGACATTTAAGAATTTGGGGTGAACAAAAATTGTTAAATTTTTAACAAATGAAGCTGACATGAAGGAGGTGGGATGCAGGCCCTGGGCGAGCTTCTGAAGGGCACCCAGACCACAGTGGAAAGGATGCTGGCAGCTTTGCGTGGTGGCAGATCCGCTCAAAATCAGGCAACCTTCGCTTTACAGTAGGAAGCACCTGTGGAAAATGTCCCACATCTCTATTCATGGGAAAGGGGCAGGTGGCAAGTGATCTGAAACAGCCCAAAGCCCTTATTTAAGGTGTGTGCATTTTCAAAATAGCTAACAGAATGAAAGGGCATGTAGACTATATTCGACAATTAAAAAAAAGAAGATTCCAAACGGTATGGGTAGTATGCACATCCAGATGGATAGTTCATTTACTTAAAAAGATAAACGTGAGAAATATATATTATATACAATATATCTTGGAGGGATACCTGCGTATGTAAAATATATAGTCAGCAGCCTTTAAGGCAAATGAGACAGCTCTTTGTGTACTGGTGTGATTTTGCCTAAGAGCTTTATAGTAACTGAGGAATAAGTTGTTCTCAATGAATCCGTTCTGTTGAAGATAATTTTGTATAAATTTATATATGTGTGTGTAATATAAAATAATGTATACATGTATTAATAGATAATATTGATATAAATGCATAGGAAATGTTAATGGGATTGATTATTGGAAAAGTGGCCTTCTAGACATAGAAGGGAGAAAAGAATTTCAGTCTTTATAATAAAATAAAAAGCTGCTTCCCATTCCAAATCTAAACATGCACTCTAACAATTTCTGTTAACATGAAAAAGGATATATAACAAATATTCTCTTTATTACCGTGGTTGATAATATGAAATGTAAACTTTATCTTCTTCATGCTTTTCTATAGTATCATAATTTCTATAGTTAAAACAAAACCAAATCTATAGCATGAGGCCCTTTTCTGTAACTCCTCCACTACAATTAAGAATTGCATGTATTTTTCAAGTTCCACCCTGTACATCTGCCATCCCAAACCATTTTTTTCATTAGATCCACCTAACCTTCTAAAATAGCAAAAGGATTTATAGAAATGTTAGAGATTTCTTTCAACCTTATGAATACGGTAGAAGTATCTTTCCAACATTTACAAATTCCTTCTTACCTTTCCATCGCCCCTTGTTACACTGGAGCCCTATCCTCCTCGGCATTCCCTGTTTTCTGTGCTTCACAGCCCATAGTTCAATGGCGTGCTAGGTACTCAGGTTTTATGATATGATGAATAACTCCCAATCTCCGTAGTCCCAAAGAGCACAGGTGTATCTCTTGCTGATGGGACATGCTCATTAGTGATGTCCTGGAACTGTGCTCTGGTTCATTTCCTCATAGGAACCGGAACTGTCTCCATGTTTCTTCCATGTTTGCTGAGGCCAGGAAAGGGGAATGGAGTAAATCATTGGAGTCACTCATCTCACATCTGATAAGCCTGAGGAAGTCAAAAGCCCATACCTAGCCACAAAGAGGTGGAAAAACGAAATCCTACCATTTGCTCAGAAGGAGAAAGGGCAAGAACCTTTGACAAACAGAATTGAAGACATCCTTAGAATCAGAGGGCAAGCAGCAACTGACTTCCATAGGAGCCCCAAAGATTTAGCCTCTGAGACACACTTTTTACATAAGAGATTTTAAGTTGCATGGCAAAAAAAAAATTTTCCCACTTTTTCTAGTGCCCCCAAATTGTTGTTCTTAAAAAAAGAATTTGACAGATATTATATCATTTCTCTCTAGAAAAAATAAAAACCTTAAGCCAATTGGACATTTTCAGGTAAGAGCCACTACCAAGTAAATCAAGAAATATATTAGAAAAAGAAATTTCCTTAGGCTGACCAGAAGGACTGCGAGTATTTTCTTTTACTTATTTAGGCTATAAATACCAATGTCTATTCACTTTTCCAAGTGTTTTTGAATACCCTGTTAAGAGGTGTGGATCTGGGCACACAGTATTCAATTTCAATCCCTGAGTGTTTGTGATCGATGTTAATATTTAAGCATTATCTGTAAATAAAATATAATTTAAATATTCCTGGAAATCTGTCTAAACTAAATTTTGGGTTACCTTATCATAGATTATCTGTCTTCAGAATATAGTATATGGCCTGAGCACAGCTCCCTGAGATTAAGGTTGGCACTTACCTCAGAAACTTAAAATTCAGAATAATTATATATGAAAATTATATGCTCAACAGAAGGAAAAGATTTTTCCTTTGAAAATGATTTTTAACCTTAAGAGTAAGTTCTATCTATTCTTCAAATATTGATAAGTCATCATACCTTCCCTTCCTTACTGCCCACACCATAGCTCACCACAAGTTTAGAATCCCACCTTCTGGCTCAGTACCTGTAGCTCAGTGGTTAGGACACTAGCCCCATACACCAGGGCTGGTGGGTATGGCCACCAGCTGGCCAGGGTCTGCTAAACAACAATGACAACAATAACAACAACAACAACAACAACAAAAATAGCTGGGCGTTGTGGCAGGAGCCTGTAGTCCCAGCTTCTGGGAGCCTGAGGCAAGAAAATCACTTATGCCCAAGAGTTTAAGGTTGCTGTGAGCTGTGACACCACAGCACTCCACCAAGGGTGACATAGTGAGACTCTGTCTCAAAAAAGGAAAAAAAAAAAACCTACTTCCTTTTTTTAAAAAAAATTCAGAATTTTATGGGGTACAAATGTTTTGGTTATATATGTTGCTTTTGTACCATTTGGATCAAAGTTACAAGTGTGCCTATTACACAGATAATGTGCATTGTACCCATTAGTTGTGAATCTACTTATCTCCCCCCTTCCCACCTACATGGTTTCCAATGAGTCTTATTTCTATATAGACACAGAAAGAGTTGATTAATTAGTTTCAGTTTAACAGTGAGTATATATGGTGTTTGTTTTCCATTCTTGTGATACTTCATTTAGAAGACTGGTTTTCAGTTCCACCCAGGTTAATACAAGAGGTATTAGTTCACCATTTTTTATGGTTGAGTAGTACTCCGTGTATACACATACCACATTTTATTAATTTGCTCATGTATTGATGGATCTTGGGTTGTTTTCACACCTTTGTTTCTATGAGCATGTGTCACACCTGACCATGGTTACACCTGACTGTCTCCAGAGAAAAGACCTCTGGTTTCAGATGTAAGGAGACTAAGTTTTTCAATTCCCAAGGATGTACCAAAGATCAGAGTTTTTCACTTACATCTAAGAAAGAGATGTGCATATTCATAAGCACCAGAGCAAACAAATGCTCAACCGATTCAAGTTCTTGGTAGTTGACACTTGCTGTTTATAACCAGATATAATATTTTAGGTTAAATTAGACCACTCTTAAAAATGTTCCTGCATCTGGTTTTGAAATCAATCACTAATACAATAGTTAAATCTTGGCATTCATGGATAATTTTTCTTTAAAAAAAAAGATCATCCATTGAATTAAAAAAAGATATAATGGAGCATAATGTGTATCTAATTATTAATGTACTATAGAAATTAGCTTTTATATTGCAATTTATATTGCAATTACCATCTTTGTGTTATAAAGCAGAACAATACAGAAGAAGAAGTTCTTTATTAATGCCTAATAGCATGGTAATTTAAAATATTCAAGTTTCTTTAATAAGGTAGTGTATGAAATGTTACTTAATTTGACAAGATTAATTATACAATTAATTTAAGACTGCTCTCAATTAAATTAGTAAAAATTCTTAAGCTTGCTGCTTTTGAAAAGAGTGCTGGAATCTAGCATGAAGTGAGATACCTATTAAACATGATATTAATTAGACTGCTATGGAATAATGCATGATTTGTTAATATAAAGGGCATCATCGGGCAGTTGGTAAAGAGGCATCATTTCATTACTTTAATAATAATAATAGCCCAGCCCTCTAAACAATTTAGAAGGATCTACAACAATACTGGAAAATACAATGGCTTTGAATGGGGCTCAGAAGTACTCAAGTCAACAACAGTAAAAAAGCCCCTGCTTTGTTGATCTGAGTTGGTGTATTTTGGATTCTGTTAAGATACAAGGATTGCCATGAAGGCTACATTAACCAGTTTGATGAAAATATTTCAGATTGTATATGAAGCCAGCACATTGTACCCCATGATTGCATTAATGTACACAGCTATAATTTAATTTAAAAAAAAAAAAAAAGATAGAAGGATTGCCAAGGGGAGCTGACTGATGGTCAGAACATCTCAGAGTGGAATTATCTCTGTGAATTCACCACAATCTAGAGGCATTTAGCAACAACCCAACAATATACTGTGACCTGGGACTTTTTTTTTTAATGGGTTAAACAGGAAGTGACATGGTATTACACCGGGGCATTATATTTTTTTCCCAAAAAAGACTCTAAGTAGGAAGTTACTCTCCCAGCTTAGGCCGTGTTCAGGGTATCCACTTGCCACGAGGTAGACAAGGGCACTGCTTCCCCAGGAAGATGCAGCCCTCACTGCGGCAGATATGGAAGATTCTGGCTGGAAAGATGGAGGCAGTGACATGTGTTTTCAGGGCCGAATGAAAGGCAGCAACTTGGCAGGAAAAGTCACTATGGAAGATTCAGAGCTTAAAAACCGGGCTTTGTTACATTTCAATAAAAAATAAATATAAAAACTCTGCTTTAGGCAAGAACTTAAACAAAAGCTTAGTAACAATAAAGCTCTAAAGCAAGAAATGGAGATTTCAGGGTTGGGAGGTCATAGACAGGGCTTTGGGGTTCAGGCTGGGTGAGAACTAGGCATTTCTTCAGCCTAGGTTTCTCAGAGAGGAAAATCAGTGTTTAATATCAGACTCCGCCATTCATCCCTAATTTAAATGTATAATATTCACTGTGGAGGTAATAGGACTCTTACCTTAATAAAGGATGCCTCTTTGACAGCTTTAGAAAATCCCTCCAAATTTCAAACATCACTGAAAAATATTTTTAAATTCATATAATATCTCTTCAATGGATAAATATCTGAAGGTGAGGGCCATTATGAAAATAATAGTGTGCATTTACTGAGTGCTTACTGTGTGCCTCACATCGTTCTAAAAACTTTGAATATGTTTCATTAAATTCGTATAATGCTATGTGGTAGATATCATGATGGTCACCATTTCATAAAAAAGGAGATTGAATAGCAGAAGTTAAGTTGCCCAAGGTCATTCAACTAGAAATTAGTGGAGCCAGTCTCAAATCTAGTTAGTCCAGCAGATCCTACTCTTACAGTATTAGCAGAAAGGCACCCGCAGACCCAAGCAAAGGACACAAATCCTTTTAATATAGGAAAGGAAATGAGAATCCATTTAGGGACAAATAGCTCAGAGGACAGGGCACCCAGAGGCAAACTCTCAGGTTCAGGGGCAAGCTCCTGTCACCTTCAAGTTCCCACAGGGTAAAGATCGTGCTTGGTCCTTAAGAGCTCCAATGTGCCTGCTCTTTTTAGGAGTTTAAAACTATGTTATAAACTGGCAAATTTTTGGAGACTCTGGCCAAGTGCTTTTCTGTTTGCTAGGTGTAATTAGCTGGTAAAAATGACACCATATTTTTGAGATTAATCAAAACTTGATTTCACCAATGAAGTACCTTCTAGAGGGCCCAGGGTTAAGGACAGTTCTCGGATCCTACAGAAAATAACAAACTATAAAACCATTTGTATGAGTATCTGCAGGACATTGGGCTAGACAAATTCATCTGCCAGGTAACTTACTTCTGCACGTAAACCCAAACACTTTCAAAATGGGCTTCAACAAAATAACAAATGATCCCATCCCACTCTTCTAATATTGCCCCCAAATAGTTAAAATAAAGAATCTTAAGTTTGGAAATACCAACATTTGAAAAATTTACATGTGATTTTTACTTCTCATCCTGTTAATCAATCCTGCCTCTCAGAATGAGTCTGAAAGGTAAACTGTTGAGAATATAAGATGATTTATGGGTGATGTTTTTAATTTTGGAATTATTTGTAATAATGAAAGAAAGGAAACAACTCAAATGCCCTTCAACAGGGGGCTAGTTCAATAAGCTTTGATGCAACCACACAAAGAAAATTCTATGCAGATGTAAAAATGAACAATAAACCCCCCCGTATAACAATGTGGTATGATCTCCAAGGATATGTTAAAGGAAGAAAGAAAAACAGAGAAAAATATGAGTGTGTATGTATACTCACTCATACTTTCTATACTTTCTAGAAATATATATATACTTTCTATATATATGTACACACACAAATATGATGGCATTTAGGGGAGAAGAGAAACACACACACATTTACTTGTATTAGTGCAAAAGAGCATTGGAAATGCACAAAAAAAATAATACAAACAGCAACCTTTAGGAGGAGGCAGAGAGCAAGGGAGAGGGGACTTGGATGGAAGGGAAACTTCTCGGAAAATAATTGTTTTTAGATTTCAAATAGCCTTAGTAGGGCATAACTAGCATTCAATAAACAATGCACAGTAAAAGGCATTGATGGACGTATACACCTGTGAAAACACCAGCACAATCAAGATGGTAACATACCCACCTCCTGCCTCTTTGTCATATTAACACAGCCCTCCATTTTCTAGACTTGCATATAAATGGGATCCTATATAATTTTCGCACTGAGCTCCTTTCACGTACCATAACTATCTGGATATCCATCATTCTGTGGCCTGTCCATTTCTTTTTCTTGCAGGGTATTCCATCTTATAACCATCCACAGCCTGACAGGGATGTTTCTCCCAGGTCTTGGCTATCACAAATAGGCTTCCATGAATATTCATCTATATGTTTTAGGTGGACATATGTTTTCATTTCTCTTGAGTAAATGCCTGTTAGTGGAATCACTGGATAAAATGGTAGGAGTAGGCTGAGTTTTTTAAGAAACTGACACATTTGGTGTGACCAACAACCATGTGTGGGAATTCCAGTTCCTCTACATCCTGCTGACACTCAGATGGGCACTCTTCTTAATTTTAGACATTAAAAAAAAAATGGGTGTTTAATGTAATCTCACTGTGGCTCTAATTTGCATTTCCCAAATAATGAATGACGTTGATAATGTTTTCATGTACTTACATGGCCTATGTTTCTTCTCCAGAGATGGGTCTATTTCAATCTTTTGCTCATTTTTGTCCTTCACTGTGTTATTTAGTTTCTCAGTTTTGAGTTTTAAGAGTTCCTTCTATATTCCAGATGCAACTCTTTCCTTAGTTACATGATAGGCAAATATTTTCTTTTTGCATTTATGCTTTTGTTGCCACACATTTCACTTTTACTTTTCACTTTTATATTGTACCCCCATATTACCATAGTATTTTTGTTTAAATAGTAAATTGTCTTTTTTTGTAGAGATAGAGTCTCACTTTATGGCCCTTGGTAGAGTGCCGTGGCATCACACAGCTCCTAGCAACCTGTAACTCCTGGGCTTAGGTGATTCTCTTACCTCAACCTCCCGAGTAGCTGGGACTACAGGTGCCCACCACAATGCCTGGCTATTTTTTTGTTGCAGTTTAGCCAGGGCCGGCATTGAACCTGCCACCCTCGCTATCTGGGGCCAGCTCCCTACCTACTGAGCCACAGGCACCACCCCAGTAAATTGTTTTTTAAAGAGCTATTATATATGTTAACTTAATATAAAATATTAGATAATTAATCATTCAGACACTATTTCCAGAGTTCTTTGTTCCTTTTGGTAGATCCATTTTTCTATCTGGTATCATTTACCTTCTGCCTTAAAAAGTTCAATTTAACGTTTCCTATAGTATGTTCTGCTGGAGATGAATTCTGAAATTCATCTGAATGGTAAAAAAAAAAAAATCTATATTTCTCTTTGGTTTTTACAAGTATTTTAGCTGGATATAAAATTCTGAGTTTACAGCCCCATCTTCACCCCCGTATTTTAAAGATGTTGCTCCCCTGTCTTCTTGCTGGACTGTTGCAGATAAGAAATCTGCTCTTACCCTTTGTTTGTTCCTCTGCACATAATGTATCTTGTTTTAACTACTTTTTAATAATGTTTCTCTCTTGTTGGTTTTGGTTTTAATATACCAGTTTTATTATAATATACCTACCTTGGTGTAGTTTTCTTTGTGATTCTTATGCTTAGGGTTTGTTGTGCTTTTTAGTATCTGAAGATTCATAGATTTTTTGAAAATATTTGTCTATTATTTCTTCAACTATTGTTTCTCAATCTCCTTCTCTGTTGTTCAGGGATTCTAACTGCATGTATATGAGTCTGTTCAAAGTTTTCCCATAGTTCACTGATGCTGTTTATATTTATTTTATTTTTCTCTGTGTCTTTAATTATGTATAGCTTCTACTGTTATGACTTCATGTTCACTAAATTTTCTTCTGCAAAGTTTAATTTGGCATTAACTCACCCGGTATGTTTTAAATATCAACCCTATAATTTTTAGCCCTAGAAATTCAATCTGGATCTTTTAAATTTCTTTCTATAGGCCTGGTGTGGTGGCTCATGGCTGTAATACCATCATTCACTGAATCTGAAGGTGGGTGGATTGCCTAAATTCAAGAGTTTGAAACCACCCTGAAAAAGAGTGACACCCCTTCTCTAAAAATATCTGGGCATTGTGTCGGACATCTGTAGTACCAGCTACTTGGGAGACTGAGGCAAGAGGATTGCTTGAGCCCAAGAGTTTGAGGTTGCTATGAGCTATGACATCTAGCACTCTATGAAGAGTAACAACGTGAGACTCTGTCTCAAAAAAAAAAATTCTTTCTATATTTTTCAATAACTTTTTAAACCTATGGTGAAACACAGTTAAGATATCTTTTTTAAAGTTTTTATTATCAATTTTAACATCTTTGTCATTTCTCTATCAGTTTTGATTGCCTTTTCTCAGAAAGATTTTTTTCTGCTTCTTTGCATTTCTAATAACTTCTTATTAGATAGTAGAGATAGGGCTTATCTGATTTGTTTTCTGTCTTTCAGG